>JAPDKU010000046.1:0-227739 GCA_027569715.1 Hamigera avellanea | reverse complement strand
CCCCCCCCCCCCCCCCCCCCCCCCCCCCCCCCCCCCCCCCCCCCCCCCCCCCCCCCCCCCCCCCCCCCCCCCCCCCCCCCCCCCCCCCCATACCACCCACCCCCCCACCCCCCCTGGGCCCCACCGTGTGGTTTTTTACCCGGGTGTGCTTGTCTCTTTTTTTAACACCCCCCCCCCCCCCCCCCCCCCCCCCTTTTCCCGAACTCAATTGGTTCGTAACCCGGTCTTCAACGCGGAACGATGATGAGCTACATCGCGATCCTTGTCTGTCGCCTAGAAGAGGCGTACCTTTTGTGCATGTATGATGCTGCGATGGGTTCAACCCATCGTGGGCCACTCAGAATTGGGGGAGGGCGCATTTTCCCGTCGGAGGGGGGGGAAGGGGGGTTAAACAACTGCTTGCAAACCGAGGAACGACAGTGCTCAATGACTAGCCGATCGCTGCTGATTGCGTCCCATTCGTCCTCCACACGGATCAATGCATTCTTTGCTTTTTTCTTTTTTTCCCTGCTGCAAACACCGATAAAGCTTCTGGGGTGTAATCGGGTGGTACCTCTGGACTGGACCAGCCAATGTCCAGCAGCGGTTAACGAAACCGTCCCAGGGCGGCCAGATCTGGCGAGCTTCCAGGAGGAACAGGAGGGCCACAGAGTCCACAGACCCGTACGATGATCTTCCGCGCCTCGTTGGGAAAAGTCAAGGATCCCTGATTGGCAGTGATTGCGAGTGGACCGGGCGTCCAGGCCTCGATGAAGACCCAGCTTTTAGGGGCTTTAGAGGCGCCTCCAAGCCCGCAAAGCCGGTGGCTGTCGAGACGCTAGGCAATGGAGCACCCGCTGCATTTCTGTGATAGTCACGGAACGCTCAATCGCTGATATAACGCAACCTCCAAACCCACTTTTCACGGCTCGTCCCAGTCCTACTAACTACTCTCCTCTTCCCTCCATGAGCGGCTCACAACCCGATTGTTCTGCATAAGGCTGTTCACAAGAGCTGCTCTTGAATCCAATTCAGCAACAAAAACTGCAGATTATCTGTGCCTCGTCTCTTCGCTCACTTCGCTCACTTCGCTTTCTCTGCTTCGCGAACGTGCGGGTTCTTCATCCACGGACTTGGGAACCAAACCGAACGGTAAGCCCGCCCTGACCAAGAAGAATCCACTCTCCCGGACCCTAACGATCTCTCGCCCAGAAACACCGTCAACGGTTAAGAAACCCCATGAACCTTTCCTTATCCCGATTTAAATTCGAAGGTTGAATTCTCTGTGCGCTCTTACCCCGTACTCTCCTTTTTTCCCTACTCCGAACGCGCCGGTCGCATCTCTACCACCCTCCCTCATCACCTACGATCCACGGACAATCATGGCTTCAATGGGCGGCGGGCTCTCTCCCTTGGAACAGGGAGGGGCAAGTCGCCAGAATATCCAGCAGGGCGGTTTGCGTGGTAAGTGCACCTGGGTTGGATACCCACCACGACGTTGTTTTCCAACGTGTCTCCTGGTTATATCCTCTCGAATGCCTTTTGGTCGTGAGCTTTCCGTGCGACACGGATTGTTTCGCCATGATCGCAAGCAGAGGCTGGCTTCGCGAATCGCTTGATCTCACATTGTCCGTTCATGAGCTGACACATTCTGCGCTCTTGCTGCAGCCCAACCATCGAATGTTAGTCTAAAAGCCGCGTTCAGTTCGGATTTCTTTAAAGTATTTGGTGGTGCTGGAGGCCCTAAGAGGGTGACTAGAGGTTTGTCACTGCAGCGTTGTCTTCTCGCAACACATGTTGATGAGGGTTAGATGGTCAACCGCCAAAACGGCGAGGTCCGAAGCCGGATACCAAGCCTGCCCTGACACGACGGCAGGAATTGAATCGTCAGGCTCAGAGGTAATACTCAGCCATCAGCGCTGGTTAACACTATATATATTGACCACATTCCAGGACACACCGCGAACGCAAGGAACAATACATTCGAGCTCTCGAGACCGAGGTCTCGCGTTTAAGGGAAGCATACAGCACAGAGATGACGTCCGCCAATGCATCGCTACAACAGCACCGAGAAATTGTCCAGTCGCTGAGGGACGAGAACGATATTTTGAAAGAGATCTTGTTGAACCATGGGATTCATTACGAGGGGGAATTGGAGCGTCGCAAAGCAGAAAGGCAGGCCGCATATCCACCCGCTTCATTCGCAGGGAGCAGCACCGGCTCGCAAACGGCACCACTTGCACCGTCGAGCAGCAATTTTTACACGACTCCAGCCACCACTGCTGCTTCTAGTCTGAGTCCTCGCACGGTTGGAACGGATCACATCGACATTTCCCCGAAGGAATCACCGATGCAGCCCCACGTGTTCCGAATGACTTCGATTGAGCAGCCTATGGTTCTGGATCGATCGACTTCCAGCGGCCGAATGAACAGCGCGCCTATTCCGTCAATCCAGGGGATTTTTGAGGCAGACCCTCAGCTGCAGATTGATTTCATCCTGACGTACGTAACCTGTACTTGCCACTGCGTTTGACTTAAGTATGGACTGACCATTTCCACCAGTCTGGAGACTCCGTGCCGCGAACACACCGATTATCTGTGCCGGCGCTCGGTCGTCGAAGCAGACGACGAGGATATGCCTTTCTCAGGGCACGCGCTCATGGCGACCTGTCCACCGCCTAGTTACATCGCCACCACCACGGACCAGCAGGTGTACCCGCACAAGACATACGACCTTCCACATGCGAACCTGACGACACTATTAAACCTCAGTCGTCAATTGGTGACGGAGGGGCAGATCACACCGATCATGGCTCTTCAGTGCCTCAAGAACCACGAGATGTACCGCACATTGACACGAGACGACGTCAAGATCATCATCGAGACACTCAACACTAAGGTCCGGTGTTACGGCTTCGGGGCAGTTGTTGAAGATTTCGAATTGATGGATTGCTTCAGCAGCGTATTAGGGGCCAAGGTGGATGCAGGATTCTCTCAAGTGAGGGACGAGATGATGTATTCATGATCAGTAGGAGGGCCATTCCTTGTTAGGGCGCAACTCCCCACATTGGAAACCCGCCACAAGCAATGGCCTGCCTTCCCCCGGGGATGTATTTATATTCAAAAAGCTCGACGAGCGGTTTTCGCTTGGGGGCTTGTTTCTTTCGTTCACCTCGGCATATATGAGACAATGGCCATCGAGGGTCTTTTTTTTTTTCTTTTTCTTTTTTTTTTTCTCATCGGTCAGATGGATTCAATGAACTGCGGCAGAAGTTCATTTTGGCTGGTACATTCTCTTAGTCTGTCACTTCATTGTGGAACATGTTTTTCTTTTGTTGAATCCGATATAACGTGGGTCTTTTGTTTTCTGCTACATCCCAGGTCTGCTGTCGCTTTCTGGGAAGTGACTGCAACAGAAAAGAACCCCTTTCTTCATTTTCTTTCCGTCAACGTCGAATGTCAATGTCAGACAGGTATCCCTTGAGTCAGGACTGCTCTCTTATCACCCACACAGTTTCTTTTTTCACACTGGGCCACAACTTCATGAAAGTTCCACGATCGGAACAAAAACCAGGTGCCACGGAAATTACCAGGTAGAATAGGACCAATAGGTAACTACCTCCAATCAACAATAGACCAGACACCCAACCAACCACACCCGACGACTGCAGTAGCACAGAAGATAGACAGGGCAAGGGGACAAGCATTATTCCACTGGCGTCGTACGGAGTAGTCTAGTCACATTGACAGTGACACCTAGTTACGGAGTACGGATACTTCGCTTCCAATTCTTCTAGGTCAGAGTCACCTGGAATACGGACCTCGTGTCTTGTCCGAGAGGTGGGAATAATACTCGCATGTAGTGTGTACACTGTAGTCTAGTATGGTATGTACATAGTCATACAAATCTCGATGCCAAAAAAAAAAAAAAAAAAAAAAAAGGAAAAGGAAAAAACCTCCGACGGCCCACACAGACTAGCTGCCAGTGTCACGTTCCACGAAAAAAAAAAAGAGTTTCACGGATGAAAAGTGAGGAGTGTCAGTCCAATTCCATTGTCCAATTCCATCCTGCGCACTAACTAACAGTCCTACAGGTCCCAAGTCTAATTCTACAGGAAATTAATCTACTGGTGTTTTCGCGGAAGCATCGAAAACGGCCCGTCGGAGTGGTTGCGCACTCCAGCATCGCACCGTGGTTGAGAAGAAGAAAGAGTTGGTTCAAATTCAACGGCTGAGCGGTGGAGACACTGAAACTGAAAAGGGGGCACATTCGCGAAGATAAGAATTGACAGGTCAGATTCTTGGCTCCCGATCGATCGATCGAGCGGGTTGCGAGGGATGCGATTCGTCGGTTGGGCGGGCGTTGCCAAGCTCCTAACTTCTAAGTCTGAAGAAATGGGGGGAACGGGGATGGGTGTAAGCACCAGGTCCCCGGGGGGTAACTATATAGGTGGTGCCAACTAAATGGTAACCTGACAGGTCCTGATGAGAAGGGAAAATATCGTTATTATACTTTACTGTCATCGGGAAAGACGGTATGAAATGCACGAATAGCCGAAATGTTAATGCAGAAGCGGCAGAATCTTCCGCACGCCAATGAGTTAGTTACAGTTACCTTGGACTCTTGGACTCGTCATCGTTAGACTAGCGATCGTCGGCACGCCTTCACTAAGTCCACTTATCTTGCAGAATTTCCTCTTTCCTCTCCCACCTGATGAATTCTAATGGGGAGTACTTCAGTACACCTTTTACTATGTCGGAGGAAAGGAAGAAGAATATAAAAGAAAAAGTTACAAAGCTCATGTGAATTGACTTGTTCGGTCTACTCCGTACCTCGAAACCGGTTTGGATGATGATGATCAATCACGGCAGCCTTGCTAAGAGAAAAGCCGTTAGCTTTTCAACGGCGAGCTGTTTGTTTCCCGTCGCTTTCTCCACTAACTTTAACTAAAAGCCCGACCAGCGACCTAAGAAAAAAAAAGTATATACTCCGTACATACTCCGTAAGCACGGCAGGGGACCCTTTTCTCAGTTCCCTCTTATCTTGCATTGGAGCTTAGCAGAAGCTTGAATCCTTCATCTTCATTCGTCTCGATAATATTGTAATATTATCGATCGATGAATTGAGAAAAAATTGAAAAAAATGGAGCCGTCAATTGAATTTCCCCCCACCAACCCTTCCCCGCATAATAATACTACCACAGCGGCTCTCTGGTCGCGACGACGCCAGCTGGAAGCGCGACACCAGCAGCAGCAACCGAAAAACCGACCCACCTCGTCGTGTATCCCGTGCAGAAGTCGGAAGGTGAAAGTGAGTTACCTACCTAACCTAACAAGCACCTACTCTTATAGTTACGTTACGTAGTAACTGACCAAGATCATGATCATGACAGTGCAACCGTCTCTCCCCCTGCGAAGCATGCATCGTCAAAGGCAAAGAAGACGAATGCCACTACAGCGCCAACGACGAGGACCGGCTCTGCATCGCGCAGGCCGACGCAATCAGTTCGCTGCGATCGAAGGTGGAGGCCCTCCGGAATGAACTATCGCAACAGCTGCAACCCAACACTCTCAACGACAACACTCTCAACAATAACAACGATGACAATGATGATTCCGAAATGCAACCGCTACAACTGCAGCGCCAACCCACGCATATGATGACATTGACACCCGAGGAACCCGAAGCGGCAGCCATGGAAGCTGTCTACGCGGCGCTGGAGAACGGGGCGCCGGATTTCGTGCGCATGGTCGTGTCGCTGATCCGGAGCGGGGTGTGCATGGAGGACGTGGCGCGGTTCGCGAGACAGTGGAGTTCGAGTTCGAGTTGGAGTCCGGGTTCGATTTCGATGAGTTCTCCGGATGGGAGGATGGTGGAATATAGTACTACTCATACTCATACGGTGATGGGGAATGATCCAGATCCAGATCTGTCGTGGGGTGGGAGTGGCTCGGAATACGGGAGTGGGAATGGGGATAATGGCTATGACGGTTATGTGTGGTCGAATAATGCGCAGCTGCAGTGGCATCATGTATATGGAATGGATCATGAATGAATGAATGCTCAAGAGATCCGCTTTACGATCGAAAGCTACGTGTAAAAGAGGTAGACCAAATGGCATAATCAATAGAATCGATAATCATCTAAGTAAAGGGACTTTTCAATATGCACACTCGGATAATAGAAAAAAAAAAAATTCGGAATCAAGACGTGACATTATTGATGCATGCGATCGACACCAAGGTGAACCGCCCCACATATCTACTCCTCATCCTCGTCCTCCTTGTCCTCGGCAGCAGCCTCCGCGGCAGCAGCCTCCTCGTCCTCCTCGAAGGTGTTGGCGGGCACGCGGTACAGGCGGAGAACGGGCTTGTTGGGGTCCTTGATGAGGATGTACTTCTTGACGGCCTCTTCGCTCTCCTCGGCGTCGAGGCTGCGGATGCGGTCGACGATGGTGCGCACGATACCCCATCCGTTGCCCAGGTTCAGGTTCATCTGGTTGGCCAAGTCGCGAGGCTTGTAGCCCACAACGCCGAGGATGACGTGGCTAGCAGCCGAGCGAGGGTTGGCACGAGACACGAAACCGAGCTTCATGGCATCGGCGTTGGCCAGGATGGCCTGGGTGGTCCAGCGAGCGAGCTTGATGCTGTTGTTCTTCATCTCGGTGGCGACGACGGCACCGCGCTGGGACACGAGCTTGCTGCGCCAGTCCAGAGCACCGCCGGAGCCCTGGGCCTTGCTGTCGAACTCGTTCAGAGCCTTGACGACGAGCTGCTGCTCGCCACCGGCGGGGCTCTTCACGACCGCATCGATCTCGGCACGGACCACGAGGTTCACGGGCTCCTCGTCGCGCTCGAGAGAAAGGTCGAAGCGTCGGTACTTGTAGGCCTTAGAGGCAAGGGGCTCGGTCTCCTCGGCGGCATTGTAGAAGGGGTTGGGGTGGGGGAACTCGACCTTGGAGTCGTCGGACTCGATGACGGTCTGCAGGGCGAAGTTGTGGTTGATGAAGGTGGCTTCCATGGCCAGGGCGCTGGGAGTGTTGATCGACTCCTGCTTGCCCGACGTGTCGGCAGCCTCCATGGGAGCATCGGCGGCGTTCTCGTTGACGGTGACAAGGTCGATCGAGGCACCCTCGCGCTTGTCGAAGTAGATCTTGTCGCCCTGGTGGACGATGAGGATATCCCACGAGTAGACGGAGCGAGGAGCGCACATGAGCATCGACAGGATATCGGAGGTGGCGAAGATGGTGGCCTCGTTCTTCTCGGCGAGCTCCTGGATCACAGGATCCTGAGTGGTGGTGACATTGTAGGCAGCGCGGTCGAGGGACTGCAACTTGCGCTCAGCGTTCTTGACAGGGGGCTTGTCGTAGGAGCGGTCGTAGGTGTAAAGGAAACCGTACGAGTCGAGGTCCTCGCCCTCGGCGGCCTCGAGGTTGAGCTTGGACAGACGGCTGAAATCAACCTCCTCCAGCAGGGTCCAGTCGGGGCGGACGTTGACCGAAGGCTCACGGGTTCTCTGAGGCTTGTCGTAGTCCTTCCAGCCGAAACGACGGCCACGGTTGCCACGAGCACCGCGGTTGTCGTAGTAGCGATCACCACCTTGGCCGCCACGGCCAGCACCGACTCTCTGGAAGCCAGCTCTCCCGCCTCTCTGGCCGAGAGCACCGCGCTGGCCACGGCCACGGAAGACAGTACCACCACCGCGACCGAAGGTACGCTTGGCCGAGGCACGGGTGTTGTCGACAACGGAGAAAGAGGACTCGTCTTCGGCGACCTGGACGGCGAAAAGGCTTGAGGTACCGGCTCCGTAGACTTGCTGATCTGTTTTTGGCGGTGTCAGTAATCATCTGTTCCCACTTTTGATTTTGGTATTTACCTCTGTAGTTTCTGTTGTAAGCCTGTCTGCCTCCACGCTCACCACCCTTAGCGTCTGCAGTCCAGTCGGCCATACGGCCGAGCTTGTCGCCCTTGGAGAAAGGAGCGTAAGGGACACCCTCGAGCATGTTGTCGGCGGAGGTGGCGGGGCCCCAGGTGTCCTCCGAGGGGAGGGCGGCCACGATATCTGCGATCGAAATGGGCGCCATTTTTTGACAAACGGAGTGCGTACTCGGGGATATGGCGAATACCGAGTTGTAGGAAAAAAAGGAGACTGGGGTTGAGAGTGACTCCGACGGATGGAATCGCAAGTCAAGCGCCTTTGGGCGGATATTCGTGATTGGGAAGTTTTTGTGTCGCGAGTGTCTGTTGTGGCTGGGGGGTTTCTTGGCGCCTCATCAGCCACAGATTGGCTTACTTGGTCTGTGCACAGCCATCGTTCCTATTGGAAGTCACGTGTTGGGACAAGGCCCATCTCTCTGCTTATCTATAAGTCATGGGATTCTCGATTGACTTCTATCCTTCCTTTCCATGCCACAATGGGAGCAATGACTCGGATGAAACCCTAGGTGATGAGCCTTATCTATGGGTTTGTTCTTTCTCATTGTCACTTGTTATTATGATTTCTAAAAACATGTGCATCTCGATGGTTATCTTGCCCCCACAGGACCACATGCGGAGTACCTTTATCAGCTCGTGTTCATCCTTTTCTGTTTCTTCGACATCACGATTCAGGAGCTCGCTTACAATTAGAGTTATGACAGATCCATGGACCTGGCCCTTGCTTGTTATCTATGCAGCTTTGCAGATCACATCGACACCATTTCTGGAGATCTCATCGAATCCACTGATAAGGAACAGCCATCGGACTGGTTCCTGGATGCATACCATAATGCAAAGATCTTGGCGATCCCCCGATCCGAATGAATCTCACACCAGGATTTCAAATGCTTCTCTTCGCGGTATCTGGTCTTGGGGCAAGACTAGATAGCGGAGACCCGCGCTGACGTCGGTACTATGGCTTGCTCCTGAATCCCTTGGAGTTGTCGCCGATTGTCGGCATGCGATTCACCAATTGCACATGCGTATAGCACATTTCACGACTATCCCCTTCCTCTCGCCGTTTGTTCCTTTTTCCCTTTTCCCTTTTCCCTCTATGGAGTACCCCCACATGCTGTATCCCATGGAGTCATGGACTCTTCAAAAACTTTTATGGACTTCGTATAGCTATAGACAAATTCCTCCTATCTAAAGTTTGCAGATCACGATGTTAACAATGCCTTAGACTGGCCATGCCAAGAGGAATCACACTTACCGATCACTTATGCCTCCATTGAGGATGGCTCTTCTGCATAAGCGAAAGCCAAGGGAACAATAGCTCGCGACGATCGCTGACCTCAATGACGAGCACCGGGTATTTCCATGAAACCTCTTCATTTTCACTGTATTTGGATGGGTTGGATATCCCTTTCCCGAAGGATATATAAGGCATGTTTCCATCCGGGAATTTCTGCTCAAATCATCAGCCCTCAAGTCCTCAGCCTCTCAAACAGTCTCGAACGCTTTCTTCATAAACAAAATAAACACTTCAATTCTTCTACATTCCCTCAAAAATGAAGTTCGCCATCGCCTCCGTCCTCACCATCGTCAGCGCCGCCATGGCGTCTGCTCTCCCCAGCTCCCTGGAGACCCGCGACCCGTCCGAGTGCCTCGGAGGTCTCCAGTGCTGTGGCACTCTTACTACACCCGTCGACGGTCTCGTCGATGGCCTCCTGATGGAGCTCGGCATTGATGGCGCCGAAGTTGTCGGCTCCGTCGGTCTTGCCTGTACGTGTTTCTCAGTTCCTTGTTCTTCAAGAAGATGGGAGATGTGTTACTAACAAACCAAACCACGTATAGGCCACGCTTACACCTCAGCCTGCACCAGCAAGCCCGTATGCTGCACCGAAGCCAACGTTCTGGTAAGTGCATCCCACGATCATACCTCGACTTGCCAATGCATCTCAACTGACCCGAGACAAACAATGAATCAGAACCTCAATCTCCTCTCTCTTGGCTGCTCGGAGTACTAGAAGATGCCGTAACGAACCCGTTCACTTCGACTGATGTCAAGCCCTTCTGTGCATCCAGTAGGGGGCAATTCTGGATATAGGAGGCTCTAGTGCTGTTCAAGTAAGAAGGGGACATTTTGATGGCTTCATCAATGTCTTGTATAGTCTAGTCTCAACTTTCGCTTCTATAATAATTCGTATTTTTAATATGTTTGTTACATAGTCAAAGCACACATAATTCGACGACCTCCCTCGCGTTGTCTTGATTCGTATCCGTCGGGCAACTTAACCTCGAAGTCAAGTAAGTACAGCTGCAGCCCTGTGCCCGAATCCATTCTGTGCCCGAGTGGAAGCAGTGTCGACACGTCTATCACCTGGACCAATTCTCACCAGGAACCTAACCTCCTGCCACTAGATAAACTCCAGCGTTATATGGAAAAAGCTGACCCCTCAAGGCTCTCGCCTATTCCCAGGAGGACGAAACGCAGCCATCTCTTCCACCCAAACCTAACAAAGTGGATTTATCAACACATCTCGTATCAAAAACCAACTTCTCAAGAACCCCCTGACAGAAGAAGCATTGACAATATCCACGCATATGCTCAAATCTAAGTACCGTGTGTCATATAGACTAGTTACTCTTACTCGAGAGAACGCGGTTGTCCACTTGGAACAAGGATTTATTTAAGCTTCTTCTGAGTTGCGCGCTTGAGATATTATCATCGCCTTGATCATGGACATTCCCATCATAGTTAACCCTACTCGTACTCTCAAAAGTCAACCCAAAAGAAAAAAACCAAAAGTCCAAAGAAAAACACCTCACGGTAAGAGAAAGCTCCCCCTAACGAGGGATTTGCCAGATTCTTATCTAGATCCTTTCAATTATTGGTATTTTTTTTTCCCCCTTTCCCTTATGATGGAAGCTGTGTACAAGCCAATTCGAAACGCTTTTACGGTATGCGAACGCGACATAGTGAGGAAAAGCTTTTGTATTCAGTCAAGCTGGTCTACTTGAATTTTTTTCTTTCTCTTTTTTTTTTTTTCGTAAAACCCGTCAAACCTCCATTTGTTTTACGAACTTTGCCTTATTCTCACCTTGTACCAAGCCAGTACCCAACTGCCTCGATTCGCAGAGCACTTATGCAACCAAGGTGCTGGCAGTGGCACTCTCGTAACGCCAGGTAGGAGGAAGGACACCGACAGTCTTGTAGTAGCGAGAGAGACGGTGGATACGGGACTCGATCAGAATAAGACGGCTAAAAAAAAGTACTGTTAGCTTCCCAATTATATCCACGAAACAACGATTTTTTTTTTCTTGGATAACGTACAACTTGGAGTCCTTGTCCTTGCGGTTAGCGTTCAAGTGCTTGCGGACAGCGACGGCCTTCTTGATCAAGAAGTAGAGGTCCTCAGGGATCTCAGGTGCAAGACCTATAGATTGTAGTTTCACTCGGTTAGTTATAAACCAGTTTGTCACTCTATCAGTTATTAAAAACCGAGTAGAGGCTCTATTTTATATAGCGCGAACAGATCTGCCCGTCGACATGCGCTTTTTTTTTTTGTTTTTTTTTTTTTTTAAAGTTGCATAGGTAATGTAATCGTACCATTCGACTTCAAGATACGGAGGATCTTGTTTCCAGTAACCACTATTGTTTTGTCAGGTGTTAGCATATCGCATCCCCTCACCAACGTTGAAATAGTGCGACTCGACTTACCCTTGACCTGAGCAATTCCGTGCGAGTCGCGCAGAACGACACCGATTTGCGAGGGAGTGGCACCCTTCCTGGCGAGCTTGCAGATCTATTTAAGGAATCTTAGATCCATCATTCCTTCCACAGCGCTGGTAACAAGTCATCCGGGATGAATACTGACCTGGTCAACGACCTGGTCGGGGGTCGTCTTCAACCAAGACGGAGCAGTGCGAGAGTAAGGGAGAGCCGAAGCGGCAATACCCTTTCCTTTGCTGTGAAGTCTTCCCATTTTGGCGGTCGCGAGGTTGTCGTTGTCCTGCTCTGACGCTGATGCTGCTCGGTGAAGTTGAACGAGCGGTCTCGTTGCGTAGGGAAGGGAATTTTATTGTGTGGTTCGCTTATGGTGCACAGACCAACGATGTGCCTTAAGGCTTAGGGGTACTCTGATTACGCTAAGCCACATAGAGGCTGTCACGTGCAACGGAAATGCTGCCTGAGGCCTCAAGCTAGTCCCCCAAGTACCCTAAGGTAGTGGGGAACTTCACGCTACTGTCCTATCGCATAATCCCAAGAAGTCTGCTGCCCTACCAGGTGGAACGTTGGGGAGTTCTGCTAAAGAACCTAAGGGCAGCAGTGATATGTATGGTATGCGATGGGTCTGATTCTCCGAGTCTTATGTCTGTGTGGCACCGACTAATCCATTGACCTTGATTCTGTTCGCTTGAGTCGAAGCACTCTGCGGACAATTTGATGTGAGTGATCAAGGTGGGCCCCGCCATACGACGTTCTACGGCGATATGTATGATCATTGGAGAGTATCAGAAAAAGCAAACGATCATTGAGATTCTGTTGGCCCCTATGGGGACTGCGGAGGGTGGTTGATAGTTGTATGAGGTGCGAAGTATACGTGCCATGATTCGACGATATAGGGCCTGTTGAGAAGTATACTCTTCTTGATCTCCACGTGAAGAGGAATCCTGAAGTTTTGATGCTCGAATCAATCTGAATACATGATGCTGGCTCAGGTCACGTCATTGCTGGCATGCAATGACGTGGGTCGTATGTTCCTATCCTTCGGTCACTTTCGATCAGGACTTCACCCAAAAGCCCAGGTAGCTCAGTAGGTAGTAACCTGCTTTGAATACCTCCATACAAACAACGGCCATGTCCACTTGCCTCGATGTGCCATCCCCAGCAGCGGGCGAAAATCCAGACCCACCGTCCGACTCCTCGCTGCCCACGGAGCACATTTACAGCCGAGCTCTCCACAACGAAACATACGCAGGCACGCGACTCAACATCTCCGAGGAAAACATCCGCCGGATCCTCCGACCCGGCGTCTACGTTCCAACCCTCGCCTTCTTCCACGACACCGAAGAACTCGACGAAGCCGCCATCGCCAAACATGCCACGCGAATGGCCAAAGCCGGGGTGACCGGCCTCGTCACGCACGACAGCTACGGCGAGGCCGCTCACCTCTCCCACAAGGAGCGCACGATCGTCACGCGGACCTCTCGCCACGCCGTCGCCAGCGCGGGGTACCCGCAACTCCCGATCATCGTCGGCTGCGGCGCGCCATCGACCAGCGAGACGATCGAGCTGTGCCACGACGCCCAGACGTCGGGGGGCGACTACGCGCTGATCCATCCTCCGTCGACATACAAACGCCACTACAACGCCCACACGATCAAGGAATTCTTCACCGACGTCGCCGGCGCCTCCCCGATCCCGATCCTCATCGCCAACGACCCGCACGTCACGGCAGGGACCGATGTCGACTCCGACACCATCGTCGAGCTATCCCGCCACGCCAACGTCGTCGGCTGCAAACTCGCCTGCATGGATGCGGGAAAGCTCAATCGCATCGCCGCCGCTCTCCGGCCCGCTACCGCGACGGACAGCGGGTCGGGGTTCGTGTGTTTCGGGGGCTCGGCGGATATCACGCTGCAGAGTCTCGTCGGGGGCGGGTCCGGGGTGGTGGCTGGGCTGGCGAACCTGACTCCGAAGACGTGCGTGCGGCTCGTGGAGCTGTATCATCTGGGAAAGCCGGACGAAGCGCGGAGGCTACAGGGGGCCGTGTCGCGGGCGGATGGGGTTGCGGCTCGCCATGGGGTTGTCGGGGTGAAGAGTGCGTTGAGGTTATTCCTTGGGTACGGAGGGTTCGCAAGGAAGCCGTTGCTGAGGCCGTCGGAGAAGGATGTGGCGGAGCATTCGACGGGGTTTCATGAGATATGTGATTTTGAGAATTCGCTGTAGAAGACGTAACTTTGATGTATACTCCTGTATTCAAATTGGCATGTCTACTTACCTTGAAGTCAAGTTTGCTAAATGTAGACACTGGCGAAAGCCCTATAGACTATGCGGGGCATGCATGTTGCCATTGTATGGTGAGCGCTGATTCGCTGATCGACGGTATGCCCGATGTACCTTAAGTAGCAAATGGAGGTACCGCAGCGCAGCGTACCCGCATATAGCTGGACTGCTGGAGTACTCAATTGCCGAGAATATTTCGGATGGAGCTGCTCCATAAAAGAAGTTCACTCGAAACTTCGAAAGAAACACAAATGCCAAGTCGCTCAGCTCAGTTCAGCTGGTGGCCTCTTTCCCCTCTAGTTATCTAGTTTTAAATCGGCCCTGTAGGTGGGGTCGGTCCGGCGGAAATCTAGGCAATCAGCAAGGCTGCAAGGCTGCAAGAGTTGCCTGATGACTGAGAGTAAGGTAGACTAGTTTAGTAGTTAGTAACTTAGTGGTGCTGGAAATAGCTGAGTCGGGCCTAGACCGTAAGCGAGAAGCTGATTGTAGAGCAGAAATGAGCATCAAACCATTAAGAGCATGAAAATTTAAGCCAAATCCGATAAACTAAGCAACTCAACAATCGCGTTGAGCAACTTGAGCAGTGTTGATTGAATCTTGATAACGCCACTTCGGACTCGTTCGGACGCGGTTCCGGCCCTTTCAGTAACGGGCGCTGCAGGCAAAAAGACTCCACTACTGCGTCAGTGGAAAGTCGTAACGGCTCCGGGGCCCAAAAAAGTATCCCAGTTCCTTCTTTCTCCCTTCCATCTTTTCTTTTCTCCTCCCTTTTTCTCTCGGAGCACGATAATCTATCTCACTTCCTTCTTTTCTTTCTTTGATTGACTTTGCCTTTTCTTATTTTAAACTGTCCCATCTTCGTCTGTTCACGTCGGACCTGGGAGCTGAATTTCACATCGATCATTGTTTGTAGCGGAGTTCCGGCGCCACTGAGCGCGCCGCCCATCTGGAACAATGGCTCTGTCAAAAACCAAGAGGATCATCATCTTGCTGGTGATCGATACAGGCTTCTTCCTTCTCGAATTAATCGCCGGTGAGTTTGTGGCTGATCGGGGATGAGGCGAACCCCTCGCGAAATCCGCTTTGTCTGATGTCATTTGCATCACAGGTTATGCCGTCCATTCGCTTGCTCTTGTCGCCGATTCTTTCCATATGGTATGCGATTCCTCCCCATATCGTACTTCTCGGAAGACATTGCGATGGACATTCCTGACTCGAGAAAATAGTTGAATGATGTTTTGTCCTTGTGTGTGGGACTCTGGGCCGTCAAGGTTGCCAATCGTGAAACCAGCTCCAAAATGTACACCTACGGTGTAAGTCCCCCCAAGCTCGAAATTCTTTCGCCCCACCCTGTTGCTGACCGCATTCTCTCCGATCATAGTGGCAACGCGCAGAAACTCTCGGTGCCCTTGTCAACGGTGTTTTCCTCGTCGCCTTGTGTCTGTCGATCTTCTTGGAGGCTATACAAAGATTGGTGGAGCCGCAGGAGGTCAAAAATCCAAAGTTCGTCTTGATTGTGGGATGCTTCGGTCTTGCATCCAACATTATCGGCTTGGTTCTGTTCCACGAACACTCTCACGGCCATGGCCACGGTGATTCACATAATGGGGAAGACATCGAGGATGTCAATGCAGCTGAACAAGGCTACAGCGACACCCGCCAGAGCAATCCGGCCATCGCAGATGAGCGCGGGACCGCAGCAAGTGTAATGCCTCAAAACATCGTCGGGGTGGAACGGTCTGACACATTGGCTAAGAACGATCAATCCAATAACGAGCCCCAGTCGCCCTACTCTCGCAAGCGTCGTGACACCCAGAACCGCAGCTCCCGCCGGTACAGCACTTCTACAGGCCGTGGCTTCGCCAGCGTGGAAGATATCCAAGTTCACCCGGCGACGCTGAGACAGGAAATCATTGCGGCGAGTCGCTCGCGCTATGAGGATGAGCAGTCGTCGGAATCCGACACGGACCGCCGTGATGGCGACGATGCTCAACCTTCGGAACGCTCTGCGCTCTTAGGCCACAAGGACCGGGCCTCCAACTACACTGACGAGAACGGTACCATTACCCCGAAACCCGACCAGACCGGCGACGACGATGTCCATAAATCGCACAACCACGCTCAGCCTAAAAAGGCGGAAAAGAAGGGCGGTGGCCATGATCTCAACATGCGCGGTGTCTTCCTCCATGTGATGGGAGATGCTCTCGGCAACATTGGTGTGATTGTGTCTGCGCTTATCATCTGGCTCACCGACTACTCGTGGCGATTCTACGTCGATCCCGGCATTTCCCTCGTGATTACCGTCATCATTCTCTGCTCGGCAATCCCCTTGTGCAAGGCTGCATCTAGAATTCTATTGCAGGCCGTGCCCCCCGGCATGAGCATCGATCAGATCAAAGAAGACATTGAGAGATTGCCAGGCGTAATTGGCTCCCACCACCTGCATGTGTGGCAGCTGAGTGACACCAAGATCGTTGCGTCGATCCACATCCAAGTTGATACACAGATCAAGGGCGAAGGCTCGGAGAGATACATGCGTCTCGCCCGACAAGTGAGAAAGTGCCTGCATGCTTATGGCATTCACTCCTCGACCATTCAGCCCGAATTTGCACCCGAGAGTGATGCCGAAGACAACCAGGGCGCTCAATCTGCCCCTCAGAAAGCCGACGACCAAGCCTCGTCGAGCGAGATGCCCAGCCAGGCAGGCAGTGTCGGTGAAGGCGACCCGAGTGCATGCCTTCTGGAATGCGACGAGAATTGTGCTCGGGGAGGGCAGTGCTGCCCCAAGTCCTCGAACCAACAAAGTTAAAAGCCATTCACCTGTGACCTTCCCTATATCTCACCTATCACTACCCTAAACATTTCTTTCTACATCTCTTCCTAATTACACATACCCGTTGCGCTGTATATTGCGGGGATATGAACTCCACAAAAAACCGGATTCGACGGCACTGCCTATATAATCCGGATTTGTATGCGCGCAGTGGGATGTCGTTTAATGTCTGATGGTACCGCATGCGATTCGGGCACTTGGCAGTTGACAGGCTTCAACTGTGGTCTCTTAGATGTCAGTTCCTAACGTGTGTACGTGAAACCAGAAAAATTTCCCTTATTAATAATTCATGCTATTTTGAACTTCCGGTGGAGTGTTTCTCGTTCACTTTCTTTTCGTTCACCTTACACTCGGAATCGTAGGTGTCAAAGTATAGCCAAGTATGTACGTATTGGCAACGTATCTTGTATATATGGGTGAATAACCCATCGCTTAAAATAGAAGTCTTCCCCGGACACGTGACGGGCCCAGACCCGGAGTTTGTGTTGTTTGGCGGAGTCCAAGCTACTAGTCTACCATCTGACCGCTGTCCGGAGTAACTACTTGGTACAGTTCATGAACCCTGAGCTCTCTCTCGAACAGCAATGCTTGAGGGCGTTTCCTTATGCACTTTTTTCATTTCCTGACCTTCATCGCTCGTTTATCCTTAATAACGTGACCCTTTTTTTTTTTTCTTTCCCAGAGCATGACCACTTGTCCTTGTCGTTCCTTCTCGCCTTAAACCCCGTGTCGCTCGAAGCGCCCGAGCGATGCAGCAGAGAGCTGCTGCACCTTTGTTCTTTACTACCTTTACACACACCCCTAAACGATGAGCTACGCTTACCCGCAAGGCACGGGCGCCGCTCCTTATCGCTCTTCACATCGAAACCATTACGTCGATCCTCCGAGTCCGCTGGAGCGGATGTGGGATTCGTTACCTCCGTGGGTGAGACAATGGGCCGCAGAGCTTCGGAACCGGGGGTTCTCCTCGTCGTTCGTCGCAGGAACGCGATCTCGCAGTCGAGGCGACTATCGATCGCTGGCCTGGCGGACGGTGAGGCGCATATTTACCATCGCCAATGGATTGATTGTTCTGTGGATCTTTACGCTGTGGTGGGGAGAGCGGACGGTCTTTCGGGATAGTTTGGAGTCGTGTTTGTGGCAGAATTGGGAGAAATGGGTGAGTAGCTCGCTGGCTTTTGGGCTTGAAAGAGTTTCGGGAGGTATTTGGGATAGGTTGATTAATATATATATTCGAATGTAGCCTCAAGGTGCCACGCCACATCATGTTGCCTTCGTCGCGGACCCCCAGCTCGTCGATCCCCACACTTACCCCGGCCGACCGTGGCCTTTGTCCACCCTGACGGTGAAATATACGGACCAGTACCTTCGTCGGTCGTTCTCTTTGATTCAACAAAACCTGGCTCCGGATTCGGTGTTGTTCCTCGGTGACCTCTTCGACGGGGGTAGAGAATGGGCGAGGGGCCAGTACTCGAGCCCGGAGAAGCGTTACAAGGGCTACAAGGATTCGTTTTGGAAGCAGGAATTTGGTCGATTTGTGAGAATCTTCTCCGACCATTTCAATGATGGGGTATCGTATTCGACGAACCCTCGCGGTCGCAAGATGCTCGCCAGCTTGCCAGGAAACCATGATCTGGGATTTGGAACCGGCATCCAGGAACCCGTCCGTCAGCGGTTTCAGGCATTTTTCGGCAAGGGAAATCGCGTCGATGTCATTGGCAACCACACGTTTGTCTCCGTTGACACCGTCTCGTTGAGTGCAATGGATCAGCCCGACCCTGTGACTGGCAGTACGGGAGCCGGTTTGGGAGATGGACATCAGCCGAATGAGCGGATCTGGAAGGACACCGAGGAGTTCTTGAACAATATGAATAGGCACAGGGGTAAAGCAGAAGCCGAGGAGCTGCGTGTATTGAAGAACCAGAGCGAGGGCCTTCGCTTCCAGTACCAGGTCTTGGAGAATGTTCTGGAGCCTTCAATTTACGAGAATCCACAGCCGGACATTGTTGGATTTCCAGCGGTCCTCCTTACTCATGTTCCCTTGTACCGCAAGCCGGCCACACCGTGCGGTCCTTTGCGTGAGCACTATCCCCCATCGTCTCCCAACGAGGAGCTGGAGCAGGATGAGCAGAATGCCCTCAAGATCCAGGGAGGCTACCAGTACCAAAACGTCCTGACCCAAACCATCTCGAATGACCTGGTCTCTAAAGTCGGCTCGAATCTCATCCACGTCTACTCAGGCGACGATCATGATTACTGCGAGATCTCGCACCGCGAATTCAGCGGTTCGCCCAAAGAAATCACCGTGAAAAGTCTCTCTTGGGCCATGGGCGTTCGACGTCCGGGTTTCGTGCTGACAAGTCTCTGGAACCCCATCGACCCTGAAACGGGCAAGTCGATCGAGACCAGCTCGTCGCCTACCACCTTGCAGAACCACCTGTGTCTTCTTCCTGACCAGCTCTCCATCTTCATCCAATACGGCTGCCTCTTCGCATTCTGCTTGCTCGTGCTTTCCATCCGCGCCGTTGCTCTGGCCTTCCATCCTCCCACCGAGCAGAACTCGCCTGGACCTGTCCTGCCTCTCTCCGAACACCGCCCCTACCCTGCTTCCTCTACAACTTCAACCTCCAGTACGTCTAGCTCCACCATATCCTCACCGGCCGGCTTGGCCAGCCGCACCATGAACGCGACCCCGCGATACGCACCGGCCAAACTCCATCATTATGCTTATCCCGCCCTAGGCCAAGACGACGAGTACTCGGACGGCTCCAAGTGGAAGAGCCGGAGACCGGGCGAGCCCGGTCGCCCGCTCGATCGGATCCGTCGGGAATTCACTAGCTCGATCAAGCACGTTGCTATGGCCGTGTTTGCGTGGTATTTCTTCTTGATCTGGACTTGGTGATGCACCGCCCGTGGTGGATTGTTGGGCTGGTTTATACATTGGGGTTCTGACGTATATATTCGATTTCTCATCCCATCATTTTGACATATTTGTGCATCAGCAGGGTTGGGGGTGAACTTGAAAATTTTCTTCTTTCTAGCTTTTCATCTCGTGAAAAAGGTATAACTCTATATCGTGTATTTCCGGGTTCACTCTTCTCATTACGGGAGTTTTTGTCATATAGTAGCAGGAGTAATGGTACCTATATCAACAGCAGCAGGCATGGAGATCGTTTGTCGTGTTTGGTGGTTGGGCAGCCGAGTAAATCGGGCAATTTCAGGATACATGGATCGGCGTCGATTTATAAGAAACAAACATCCTTCTGCATGTGCGGCGCAGCTTCAGGATGATTAACTATTAGACAAACTGCACTGTGGCTATTAGTACTAGATTTCAGATTGCTCCGGGCAGATTGAGATGCATACCCAAGGGAGAGCCTCGGGTGTTCTGGATTCTGGAGACGGCTGGTAATGGTATTCTATGGATTGGCTGGTGGAGACCCAATCCAGCAAGTTACGTATCCACCGTACCGTCTGGACTCTGGACAGTCACAACTTGGATTTCTGGACTTTTTCGATTTTCTCCAGGTTCCAGACTGCGACGGATGTTGGGTCTGGGGATGTTTTTGCTGTTCACATGACCTGACCTGATTCTACACTTCGCAGCAATCTGCGTACTCGTAGATACTAGATACGGTACGGCTGTCCACACATGATTCAGTAGTGTATATTTAATAGCT
Source organism: Hamigera avellanea (assembly GCA_027569715.1). Lineage (NCBI taxonomy): Eukaryota > Fungi > Ascomycota > Eurotiomycetes > Eurotiales > Aspergillaceae > Hamigera > Hamigera avellanea. The sequence continues at coordinate 207,317 of JAPDKU010000046.1, read as the reverse complement.
ATACTGGACGTATTATTGGAGTCAGCATTGCATTGAATTTATGGATTATTATTTTATTGACCGAGGAACTGGACAAAGAGAAAGAAGAAGAAGGCAAAGAAGCTTCCAGGAATGAATGATTGGCAATCTGACGTTTCACGGAACCTTCGACGTTGGGGCGTCGTTGACTCCTTGCATGCAATGCATGGATGTCAAGTTGTCAAGTTGTCAGACTCACTAGTACATGGTATATACGGTAGAAGCTGGGAATACAATTTTCATTTTCGCTTCCTTGATTTTCTTCTTCGTGTTGTCCTGACAAGTCAGAACTCTATCCTTCTATCCGAAGTTCTTCCATCTAATTTGCTCACTCAGCCACAGTCGTAATCACTGTAAGTACTACGTACTACGTAGTCGAGTGAGCGTCAAAGGCATTGTTGAAAGGGGCAGGAAGAGAAGACAAAGAAGGTTGACTTGGCGCCCGATTCGGGAAGATCTCGGGGAAACTAACGCGACGGAGCCAATCAGACGCACGGCAGACTGGGGCAGGTTCGGCATCCAGCCGCGACGTGGTATGTGGGTTCAAGCCTCAAGGTTGTTGCAGGGTTACATTGTCGGTTAACTTTCACGGGTTCCCGTGCTGACAGACGTGCATCAAAAGACACAAGTGACGACACACTGTGAGGGACTTCCAATGGTTTTGATTTGATGATATTGTAGTCCTATGTCGTTTTCTCTTATGTTGCAGGTAAATCTTGGAGTACTGTAATGGGAGTCTCCAGACTCTAGACTCTACAGTCTAGTAGTCTACACACTGACTGTGAGTGTGACGTTCTCGGGGTCGGACATTCTGATCTGCGACATTCCGATCTCCACCGCTTCCGGCACGGCCGAATGACGGATCGAATCCGGCGCCCGTCCCACGGTCCCTTTCCCCGAAACGGCCTTGCTGTCGGCGAATCTCCTTGCCTAGCACAAACTTTCCCCTTGCTCAGTGCTGATAGCCTGATGGGCCATGGCAGATGCTTCTCTTTTCCCCTCTCCACTCGTGGCTGACTCTTGTCCACGATTGGCACCGCTTGAGGGGTTTTCGTGTTGAGATGGGAAGACATCTCGAGATGAAGCTGAGGTTCTTGGGGCTTGGCGATATGTACCACTCTTTCTTTCCATCTTGTCGCTTCGTGAAACGTTGCGATTGGGAAATCCTTGTGCAGAAACTTTCTCGTTCATCTCGCACAGACTGTATGTGCTTGAGATAGATTGAATGGCACCGCTGATTAACCCCCACGCGGTCGCGTCTTGGAGTCTTGGTATGGAGTACTGATCCAGTTTGTACTTTGTAGAGTATGGTAGTCTTGTAGACAATAGTGCGTATGTATGTGTGACGTGATGCAGCCCAAGAGCAGGAAGATTGGGGAATCTTCGAGTAACACGGGGTAGACCATTGTTGGGCTGCACGAGGTGAAGGTTTTTTTTTTTTTTTTCCTGCTAGAAGCAAGGTGAAAATCGCCACACGTGTCTACTGTCCAGTGTTCCATGGCTTCCATACCCCGCGAGAGTGACAGATGTCGACAGTCATTTGCTGTCAATCCTCCGCGTTTTGCTCCTCCAACCGTGGATCCCATTATGATTGTAATTTCCCTCAAACACCTGGAGAACTTACAGGATGTTTACATTTACAACTGTAATAATAATACGCATAGACTTGTCTGCTGTTCAGTGACAGTCTGGGGTTGTCACTGCAAGAGCTTCCGTTTCGGGAAGGCTTCAGCTGTTTCCGCCTGCCGATCCCGGGGTTTCTAACTTTTCTGCCCCTGCTCTTTTCTCTTTTTCTCTTTCTTTGACGGACGATCCCCGCGCCTTTTCGCCGGTTCCGGGTTTCTTACCTCATGTCTTGTGTCGAACTCGGCATACGCCATCCCAAGCCACAATGATATTTCTAACGGAAAACTATCGAATCGGTCCAACAGAATGGACGGGAACAGCAATCTGGCCGGGCCGTGTCACGAAATTTCATGCGCCAGGAAATGGCTGTCCCGACCGAGGGAAAAGGTCCATCCAATTCTTGGCCCCGGGGGCTCTTTGGGATTAGTCTGCGTCTAAAGATGCCAAACGGACCAAGCAGAGGTCGTCGAGGCTGAGCATCGATGCAGCTAAAACTTCCAGAACCATCGGATGGGATTGGCGTTGAAGTCGAAGCCACGGTTAGAGTTGATTTCGCCCGTCCCCACTCGTCGTATTGTATTGCTGTTTAATTACCAACCGACGGTTCGATCTCCAGGTCGGGCCCCCGTGGAGAAGGAGGGAGGAGCCTGGAGGAAGGCAAAAAAAAAAAAAAAAAAAGAGAAGTCTCCGGATGGCGCTGAATTCGGCCATGCAGACAATTCGAATTTCCCCGAATTTCCCTCCGCACTTGGGATCTTCCCCATGGAAAGTACAAAAGCTCCTGAATCCCCCCGGTTCTGGGATTGATCTTCTGTTTACTCTTCCACCCATCTCCTCGACGGTTCGACACACATACTCGTCGCCTATACATGCAACTTTCTTGGCCGACATTGTTTTAATCCTATCACTCTACACCTGTCCCTGCTCCTGAGTCGATTCAAACCGTCGCCGGCATGGGTTTCCTCTTGAAGAAGCCGGATGATGCCGTGGGCTCTGCTGCCCCGGCCATCCTCATTGGCTTGTTTGTGGCTTTCGGTGGTGTCCTGTTTGGGTGAGTTTGACTCGATATACCTTGTATACCTTCGTCGAGGGAAGATGGCCACATGCTGACGGTGTTCTCCTTTCAAGATACGACACCGGTATCATCAGTGGTATTCTCGCTATGAAATATTGGCGAGAACTCTTCTCGACGGGCTACGTCAACCCTGAGGACGGTCTTCCCGACGTGACCTCTTCCCAGTCATCCATGATTGTGTCCTTGTTGTCTGCTGGTACATTCTTCGGAGCCTTGTTCGCTGCCCCCATGGCCGATTTCTTTGGACGTCGGCTTTCCATGATCCTGGAGTGCGGTGTCTTCTGCTTCGGTGTCATCCTCCAGACCGCAGCTACAGCCATCCCCTTGTTCGTGGCTGGACGATTCTTCGCTGGCTTCGGTGTTGGTCTTCTCTCCGCAACTGGTACGTTGTCATGCATGTTGCAAAGGGTATCAGTGCCATACTAACACCTCATAGTTCCCCTCTATCAGTCGGAGACCGCTCCGAAGTGGATTCGTGGTACCATCGTTGGTGCCTATCAGCTCGCCATTACTATTGGTTTGCTGTTGGCTGCTATCGTCAACAATGGCACCAAGGACCGCAACGACACCGGCAGCTACCGTATTCCCGTCGCCATCCAGTTCCTCTGGGCTATCATCCTTGTCGCTGGTATGATCGTGCTTCCTGAGACACCTCGCTTCCTGATCAAGAAGGACCGGCATGAAGAGGCCGTCAAGGCCCTTGCCCGGATCCGTCGTGTGAACGTCAATGATCCTGCCTTGATCGAGGAGATCTCCGAGATCCAGGCCAACCACGAGTACGAAATGAGCCTCGGCCAGGCTTCCTACCTGGAGATCATTCGTGGCCCTCTCCTGAGGCGCTTGGCTACTGGTTGTGGTGTCCAGGCCCTGCAGCAGTTGGCTGGTGTAAACTTCATTTTTTACTATGGCACAACATTCTTCCATTCGAGCGGAATCAAAAACTCCTTCGTCATTACCATGATCACCAACGCCGTCAACGTGGGCTCCACCTTCCCCGGTCTCTACATGGTCGAGAAGTGGGGCCGTCGTCCTCTCTTGCTCTTCGGAGCCGTCGGCATGGCCGTGTCCCAGTTCATCGTTGCCATCGTCGGCACCACCACCGACAACGACGCCTCCAACAAGGTCCTCATTGCCTTCGTCTGCATCTACATCTTCTTCTTCGCCAGCTCCTGGGGCCCCGTCGCCTGGGTCGTCACTGGTGAACTCTTCCCCCTCAAGGCCCGTGCCAAGTGCTTGTCCATCACCACCGCCACCAACTGGCTGCTGAACTGGGCCATCGCCTACGCCACCCCGTACATGGTCAACGCCGGTCCCGGCAACGCCAACCTCCAATCCAAGGTCTTTTTCATCTGGGGTGGCTTCTGCTTCATCTGCGGCATCTTCGTCTACACCTGCATCTACGAGACCAAAGGTCTCTCCCTCGAGCAGGTCGACGAGCTCTACTCCAAGGTCCCCGTCGCCTGGAAGTCCGTTGGCTTCGTCCCTTCCGTCAACTACACCGACGTCCGCGACGTTGCTGGTGCCAAGGGTGGTAACCTCGCCGACCTCGAGGCCGATGCCAAGGAGAAGCGCACGGAGCATGCTGACCACCTCGAGAGCGTGAATGCCAAGTCTGAAGTCTAAAAAAAGGGCTTTGCTTTGCGTTGCATGATTGGGATTGCTGAAATATCCCTGCCTTTTCATATATATTCATTATCGGGCTCGTGTATTTTTTTTTTCTTTTTTGGTCTGGTTTTCCTATTAGCATTGGGTCAAGGTCTATGAGCGTTGCTTTCCGTGATGTACATTCCACTATATACATGATAGCATTTTGGTATAGATAGACGCAAGTTCTCCCAGCATAGCCTGTCTGGGATGATTTAACGAATGATTTATTTACCTTCAACTTTTTTCTTTCCCATGGAATCGAGGAGTAGGGATATGGATAGTATCACACTGACGTGAAGTTGTCCATCATGCACGATGAGCTTGATATTCTCCTTAACAGGGTATGTCATTGTGAAATGGAAATCCTTGGCGACTGACCCGTGACCCGTGACCGTCATGCAAAAATAGATACAGCGGCACGATTACATCAGTGGCATCCACGTGACGTCTCTGCGCCAACTGCCGGATGAGGAAAAGCGAGGGGAAATCCCAACCTTTTCGGGAAAGGTTCAGGGATGCGATGATGTTGATGGCACATGCTGCCACTCTCTCTCTCTCTCTAATCTCATCTTCTTTCCCAACTTTCAGTCAAAATTCTCATCATTTTCATTTACATCCATCGTTAGCATTGTTTCAGTACTCCCCTTCGCTTCACCGTCGAGACTTGTTTCACCTTATCGCTTCGATCGCACGCATGGAGTGGAGGTTATACTTCTGTCACACCGCACTTAGATAACGCTAGATAACAGTGCTGCTTGCACTGCACGACATCCTCGTTCTTCCTCGCCATGTTACTTACCTCCACCTCTCACCATAATCCTCACGAGAAGCCCGTCACGGCTCTCAAATTCGCCCACGAAGCGGACAAACTCTCCCTCCGCCGCCGTGACAGCCACGGATCGGCCACCCCCAACACCACCGTGGAAGCCAAATTCATCACCTCGCACGATCTGGTCATCGAGACTGCAGATGGAGGACGCCTTCCGTCGGTCCCTGCCTCCGAGGCCGAGAAACTGAACCGGTTGCGCGACGAGGTCACGACGCCGTTGTTAGACGATAATGATGATCACGATGCCAGACTACCGAAAGAGAAACTCCATGCCCTCGAGAAGCAGCAGGAACTGCCTCCCTCGGAACAGAAGCTGGATACCGCCGTCCCGCCCGCGAAGACGCATCCATTGTTCCCACCTCTGCCTCTCTACGGACCGCCGACGCTGCTGCGCAATCTGCAGTGCGTGCTGTTTCGGGTCTGTGCGTTTTTCCTGTCGTTGTCGTTCTTGGGATGTGTCGTCTTGGGGGCGCTTGTGGATGGGATGCACGTTCAATTCGTGACGATGCGACTCCGGTGGAATGGTCAGGATCCTAACGCGCGGAGGAAATTCTACCGGGAGGAACAAGAACGGGAACGAGCTCGCAAGGCCGCTGCTCGGAAATGGAAACGTCAGCTGGAGAAAAAAGAGCTGGAAGATGGCCATGACGAGTGTCCGCCCTTGGAAGGCGGCAAGGACGCACTCGTGTGTGACGTTGGCTACTATGCACGGCGAGTCGGGTTGGACGTCGAGGAGTTCAAGGTCCAGACGGAGGATGGGTTCGTCATCACCCTCTGGCATGTTTACAATCCGCAGGAATATGCGCCATTGTCGGCGGAAGCGCGACGGCACCGGGGACCGCATGTGTTTTCGGGAGACGCGAACCCCAGGACGTCGTTTCCGTCCACGAACCGCCGGTATCCCGTGTTATTGATGCATGGACTGTTGCAAAGTGCCGGCGCCTACTGCACCAACGACGACGACAGTCTCGCCTTCTATCTCTGCAAAGCCGGCTACGACGTCTGGCTCGGCAACAACCGCTGCGGCATGCACCCGGAACACACCAAGCTGTCCTACTCGGACCCGCGCATGTGGGCATGGAACATCCGGCAGCTCGGCGTGCTGGACCTGGCGGCACTGATGTCCCGCGTCCTCTACGAGACCGGCTTCGAGAAACTCGGGCTCGTCTGCCACTCGCAAGGCACGACGCAGACGCTGGTGGCGCTGGCGAAAGAACAACGGCCCGAACTCGGTGAGCGCATTTCCGTCTTCTGCGCGCTCGCGCCGGCCGCCTACGCCGGCCCGCTGATCGAGAAGATGTACTTCCGCTTCATGCGCGTCATCTCGCCGGGGATGTTCCGGATCTTCTTCGGCATCCACGCCTTCATCCCCGTGATGATGACCATGCATCGCATCCTGCATCCCCGCCTCTACGGAACGCTGGGCTACCTCGTCTTCTCGTTCCTGTTCAGCTGGAGTGACGCCCGCTGGGACCGCGGACTCCGCCACCGCATGTTCCAGTTCGCCCCCGTGTACGTCTCCGCCGAGACGATGCGCTGGTGGCTCGGCCGCGAGTGTTTCGCGACGCAGAAATGCATTCTCTCGACGCGGGAAGACGGGCGGCGCGAGGAGGAAGAGGACCGCAGATTCGAGACCGGCGCCGACGACGGGCGGGGCCGCGGTGATGCGGCGTGGTATGGCCCGCAAGTCCCGCCGATGGCGCTGTGGATTGGCGGGTCGGACGAGCTGGTGGATGGCAAGAGGCTGTTGCGCAGGTTGCAGAATGGGCGGGAGCCATGCGTCAGGGTCGTGCATGCCAAGGTCATCGACGAGTACGAGCATTTGGATGTGTTGTGGGCCATGGATGCCATCGAGCAGGTGGGGAGGGAGGTCAGAGATGTGCTGTGGATGACGGTGCCGGAGGAGGTGAAGCTGAGGTGTCGGCGGCCGAGGGGGATTAATTAATAATCTCAGTTGATCTCGTCGATAACGAGTGATGACCGCTTTATGAGATATGATCGAGCGCTATAGTATAGACTATGGGGGAGGGAATAGGGCTAATGTATAATAGTCGGCAGCACATGTGGATTTTTACTTCCTGTATAGTTACTTTGATACTTTCCCTGTAGATATAAGATTATGGCATACATACAGACAAGGTCATACTAATTATTACTTTATAAGCGACGAGTAGTGATTATAACTATATCATGGATGATTATTCTTGAGATTGATGTCTCCAGATACGTCTTGCCCTGTTCAGCGCCTTGCATTGCTGCCTGTCCTCCCAGGCATAAATACGATGGCAGACGACCTTTCTCCAATACCAATTGGTCGCAGCATGCAAGCTTGCTTCTAACTTAGTTGAGGTTAGGTAGACTAGGTACTAATCAAGGCAGCTTCCCGGTCCGCCAGGAAAGGAAAGCGCGATCCTTGCTCGGTTGCGTACTATACATGTACCTTGCAATTATCAGCCTTCGATATCCAATGAAGCCCACCGCATGAAGTTCCATGTCTAACATGGACTCCTCGTGCGGGGTTGGAAATCGAAAGTACCTACTGTACCTCAGATGATCAGCAGTGTCGGCAACATTGATTCTTGGCTTCAAAGCTTAGCTCCAACGGCCATTCCTTATACTCAAGCACATGCCGATAACCCCCGATTGAGGCAGCTCGCCATGCTCTTTCCACGATCCATGAAGAGTATGCCATTCCGTGAGGGGAACCATGTCCGACTCTCGGGCAGAGTTTCTCAATCATGAAGGGAAGCGTATAAGAAGGATCACTCTTGCCGTTGAGTTTGGTGAAGCAGCCCCGTTCATCTCAGTCCTCCCATTCACTCACTGGCCTGAAATTGCATTTCATCATGAAGACCGAAGCTTTCTGGCGAGTTTTTCGGCTGATATCCGTGCTGCCTCTGGTCCACGGAGCTCCTGCGAGCTCTGGGAACCCTCCTCTGAGAGGCTCCGAGGATCTCGTTGGCTACTCCTCGTCCAACACCCTGAGTGGCGACAGCACCGAGGATATCCAGTACCAGCTTGTTCCGGGACAGCAGGATGATGCTAACAAGGGCGTCTATCTCGACTTTGAGAACGCTGGTAACCCCCAGCCCATTCGGGGCAGCAAGGGAGGAACCGACCCAGGTCCACGTACGTTTGTGATGGACGCATTTCGTCCGATGCGAAGCTAACTTCTTTTTCAGGAAACTATTACTATGACAGAATCAACAGTGACAAACTGGCACCTCCGGGAACCGACAAGGGGCAGACCATCAATGCGCAATGGCCGATGGGTAAGTCACAAAATCCACACGGGCTCAATCGGAGATTGGAACTAATGGTTGCTCTTCAGGTCTCAGCCATAACAAGTGAGTTGCGATCCGTCGGAATGGAGAAGAAGCCATGCTCACGATTACACAGACTTGGCTTGGATGGTTCCGGATGGGCTCGTCAAGAGAACATCAACGTCATGCCAGACGCCACGGAAATGGCCGGCGTGAACATGAGACTGGAAGCCGGAGCATACCGAGAGCTTCACTGGCATGTTGCAGCGGAGTGGTCCTTGGTGCTTAATGGTTCGTGTAGAATCCAGGTATGCGCTTTCAAGGGCCACGTTCGATGCGTTGCGAATTGAAGCTGATCATCTTCAGGCCGTCGATGAGAATGGCGAAACCTTTATCGACGATGTGACCGAAGGCGATGTCTGGTTCTTCCCTCCGTAAGTCGACCGAATTTTTTTTTTTTTTTTTTTTTTTTCCATGAGAAGCGACCAAGCTCAAATGTCTAGTGGCATCCCCCATTCGATCCAAGCTCTGGACGCCGGCGTCGAATTTCTTCTCGTCTTCGACGATGGTTCATTCTCCGAGGACAACACTTTCCTCGCCTCGGAGATCTTCGCTCACAACCCTGTAAGCAAGGATTTCCCATCACATCCATCCAGAGACTAATAACCCTCCCAGAAGGACGTCCTCGCCAAAAACCTCGGCCTCCCCATCACCGCCTTCGAGAACATCCCCGAAAGCGAGCTCTACATCTTCCCCGGCACGCCCGCCCCAACGGACATCGAAGAGCAAAACGTCACGACTCCCGCTGGCATCGTCCCCAAATCGCAGAGCTACTCCTACCACTTCTCCGAGCAGCCCGCTCACGAAGTTGCCGGAGGCTCCGTCAAGATCGTCGACCCCTTGACCTTCCCGATTGCCAGCAACTTCTCCGCCGCCGTCGTGACGGTGAAACCCGGTGCAATGCGTGAGATCCACTGGCACCCGAGCAGTGACGAGTGGACGTTCTTCCTGCGAGGGGCGGGAAGGGCCACGTTGTTCACGGCTCCTCAGACGGCGACGACGTTCGACTATCGGGGCGGCGACGTGGCATATTTCCCCAAGTCGAACAGTCATTATATCGAGAATACGGGGGATGACGATTTGGTGTTTGTGGAGGTGTTGCAGGCGGTGCAGTTCACTGGTAATGTTTTGTTTCCCTGCACCTGCGGTCATTCGAACGGGGAGTAAGTACATTGTGTGACTGACCACTGGATTACATAGATATCGCCCTGGGCCAGTGGCTTGGCTCCACGCCCAAGCAGATCGTCGCTGATACATTGCACCTGAGCAACGAGACGGTGAGCAAATTGAAGACCGAGAAGCAGTATGTTGTGGCGGGCCTTTCGGAGAGACGATAAGCCTTTGCTGGCTGTACTTATCATGGTCACTAAGGACAGCCATCTTTAGTTGCAAGATAAACACATTCAACTATGTTTCTTATTTTTATTTTTCCATCTTTATGGATCTATTCGTAAAGTCGTTAATCAACTAGTTTCTTCTACTAAAACAAGCCACTGAGGGATGATTGGATGGATGATGAGGCAGCAGCATTTCCTCGCAACTAACTACCCACGCTGATAAATATCACATTCACAGTTAAGTTGACATCCACCCATGAGAGAGTTCCAACTTCCCATTCCAAATCAACAAAACAAACTTATCCCTCTGACGAAAATGCCCAGCCCACAAACACCACCCTCACTCTTACCTTACTTTACCTAAATAGGTTAGAGGCGATGTTGCCTGGATGTTGTTCTTCCTGTCTATACCTTCCCTCTCTGTTATTTCCTCAGTTCAAGTCACCTCCCACCTTCTCCCCAACTCCAAGATGGCTCCAAGAACGCGTTCTCTTATCCATTTTGACTCCCCCTCTGCCCGTCTTATCTTCGAAAAGATTCTAGAGGAACTTAAGGGTGCCTCTGACTTCAAAGAACTTATGTCAGATCCGGGGTGACCAATTGGAGATTTCTCCTTTTCGTCGAGTGGTCTAGAGTCTGGACAACTTATTCACCGGAATATCACACCTCAAGATTGGCTGTTAATCTCCGACTCTCTCGCAAAACATTCTGAAAATCGAAAGACGCTGTCCATGTCCTAGGTAAGTCTGAAAATAACCTATAGGGGGTTATTTTTACTAATTATTGATGCGATATCAATCATTTAGAATAAACTACAATTCCTATACTCGTGTCTTGTCTTGCGTATTAAAATTATGCCTACCAGATCCCTCCTGCTTCACTATATGGCTTTAGTCTATCAGGATTCCCGGAGCCGAAACCTGTCTCCGCGCGCGGTCGGGGGAAGGATGGACTCTCTCGATGTATGCTCCTATATTCCTTATTACGCGGCCATTGTAGAGCCCTTGCAAACGCGCAAGACACTCTTAACAAATGCAGGCCCCAACAAGGGAAAACCCCGACGAGCATACAGCAAGAAAACGAACCTGGATCTAATCACCCAAGCCGAACAGGACGCATTCGACGCTATCCAATCCCACTGGAAGAAACCCACCTTTCTAACGCACCATGATCCCAATCGTTTTCTGTTCATCGACATCGATTCATCAAAAAGCGCGGTGATGGAGCAATGCTCTTCCATCTGAAATACGATGACCCGGCATCCAATCAGTTCAAATTCGACTTGGACAAATCCAAACCCCCACCGAGCACGGCTATACAGCCGATCCTCTTCCTAAGCAGATCTTTAGGACCTGCGGAGAAGAACTACTGGCCTACCGAGCTTGAGATGTCTGGCATCATTTGGGTGATTCGCAAAACAAGACACTTGATCGAGTCCTCCAAAAGCCCAGTCACTGTGTACACAGATCACTCTGCCAACGTTTCCATCGCCATGCAACGAAAGTGGCTGGAGCGAGTCATGAACGGCTCCACTGATGTTAATTTGGTAATCGAGTTGCATGACGTTCATCAGGCATGGGTTGTGAATGCTATCGGTGAATGGCGAGCCAATGGTTTAATTGATCAACCAGAACACAGACTCCTTAGGTTTGGAGTTAGGACAAGTAAGTTATATCTACTACTAATTATAAATAATACTAACGATATACCTAGCCTTTAAGGGGTTTACTGGATTGTACTAAGGTTCCATGAAGGAACCAGACGTCTTTTTAAGACCGGATTCGACTCAGTTGAATCTGGCTGGTCGGAATCATTTCCCTACCTCCGCAATGATAAAGATCTATGGATGAACGGCTGTCCTATAGTTGGACTTGTTATTTTATTAAAGTGGTCGAAGATGTCCAGAAACCGGGTAAAGGGAGTTGCAGAAATTTGGACACGAGATACAGCAGGAAATCTCCATAGCAGGCAAATGGTAATAACATTCTATTAGACCCTTATTATACAGTTCAGAGCTAATATCGCGTGGCTATAGAAGATTTTTCCACGGCCAAGCCCTTTAATTAATAAATATATTAAATTTATAAAGGGTCTGTTATTCGGACAGTTGCTCATGCCCTTTAAAAACCCCGCGGATCTCCTATCTCTTAACCTCTCGCTACTGCGAGATTTTGCTGCTGAAGTTTGTATCAATCTTATGAATCTGCAGCCAGTTTAGGGTATGAAGCAGCAGCCGCCGCCGTATCGTGCTTGATCGCGTCTCTTTACTATATTTCGTCTTCTTGCTGCAGATGATCAATTGCGTAACGAATTCAGTCAATTCAATTCAGTCCAATTCAATTCATTATCAAGCATCGTATGCTCCAGTAAGAGTGTAACCATATGCCGAAAACCAACCCTCCGCCCGAAATACTCCGCCCATTAAGATGCACAATGAAGTAAAAGTTCATGACAGAAGAAAAGAAAACCTCCCACCGAACATTGTCACGACTCCGTCTCAATCTCGATGATCACGGCAATCGCCAAGACGAATGTCGTCAGAGCGACCTATATCAGAGTCAGCCGCCTCATTCCCACCATGCGACTCGGCGAGAGGCAAACCAAACGCACCAAAAAGACCAACCCCCCGATACAATTCAGCTCCCAGCCGCCCGCGTACACCTTGCCGATGGAGATGGCATGCTGCTGTTTCCAGAAGCGATGCGCGCCCAGGACGGCGATGACGATGGCGACGCAGTAGCAGGTCAGCGCCAGCGGTTCGCCGACCTCGTAGTAGGTCAGGCGCGTGGGGGAATGCTTGCGGCGGCGGCGCTGCAGCCGGAACAGCTGCGCGATGAGCACGCCCTGCATGGCCAGGACGAGCGAGGTGCGGATGTAGGCGAGAAAGGTGCGTTCGAGGGCTGGACAGGGTGGTCAGCACGACTACTTACACCTTCTTCAATTGAAACGGGGAAAAAGAAATCGGTAGAATCAGTAAATATACTCACCAAAATGATCCCGATTGTTCTTCTGCGGCACCACCAAGACCACATTCCGCGTCCAGAACCGGCAGATGGTCCCCCACAGCCCCGGCCGCCGCTCCTCGCGGCTGCGCTGGCTCGTCCGCGAGGTGGTCCGCCGCGGCGCAATGCGATACTCACCCGACGAGATGGACGCGCTGGAGAGATCGCTCGGGTCGTCGTCGGGGCGCGTCTGGATCTCGTGCAACTCGAGCGCCGGGCCGTCAGCTTCTTCTGCCGGTTGCCGTTGTGGCGCTTGATCGGTCATTTCTTCTTCGTTCGTTCCTTCTTCGTTCGTGGAAGAGGTAGGGTTTCTGGTTTTATACTGTCTGGTGGACTGGATCGGGCATTGTTGGGAATGGAGCTGTGGTGGAAACGAAATTAGCTGTCATTGGGGAAAAGGGAAACGGGCGGACCCGCTTGTCACGATCAGACCCATCGTTTAGTCTACCGAAGTCTGGGCCACCAGTTCACTTTACATGTAGGTAAATACTAAAAATGGCTTGACAGTTCAATATGAATATTTAGTCTATATTTAGTCTAGTCTATGGGCTAGAGCGATTTAAGGTCCCTTGCGCTATGTATGTGGTGACAGTGGTGTACCGACAGTGGACACAGTACCGACAGTTCGAACCAATCGCAACCCCGCTTGTCTCTTGCGTCATCACGATCATTCCTACCGTTTTGCGGGGATGTAGTTAGGTTACTACTTACTAGGTATCGAGGGAAGAAAAAGAACAGAAAATTTCAATTGACCAACTTTTAACGACCACCTCGATTGGCACCCCATCACGCTATACAGCATTCACGACCGCTTCTGCACATGCAGGAAATCCAATTTCCGATCCTCAAACATCTCGCTCGACGGGGGAGCAACGCCATCGAACAAGGACGCCTTGACGAATGCCTTGCCGGGCATCTTCGACGTGGTGGTCAGAGTCGGACTGTAAGTGTATCAGCAAAAAATCGCGTGACTTTCAAGTTAGAACGAATTGGAAATAAAACGCGCCTTCCACAATGGGAACAGAATTGACGCTAGCCACGTGACGTTAGCACGGAGAGGCCTCAAGAGTCAAGACTCGAAAGGCTCAAATTAGATCCCCCCACCTCGACGGTCCCACCGCCGATCTTCTCATCGGCGTAGACTTTTGTCGCGCCCGCGGGGTCCTCGACGCGGAACTCGTCTTGGTTCACGAGATAGTTGATCGAGCATGCTGTATTGTTTAGCGTTGCTTTCGGGGAATACACAAGTCGAATCGAGACTTAACTTACGACCACCTGCTCTTCGACAGTTCAGACTAATACAGTCAGATATTTATTCCATGCAAATGGGCAAGCAAGTCCAGGGGGCCTTTACCAGTGGCAGACCATCGACTCGGCGGGCTGCCGTGCCAGGGTGATGCGGACGCGTTCGCAGTTGCAATTGCCGGTGTACGCCATGTCGTTGGTGTAAGTGGATAGATGCCGGGGGAATGAATTGCTAGATGTGATTGTCTTTCCATCGAGTATTGGAGATTAGATCCGCTCTTTTCCGCTGTGACGTCATTGTTGATGCGGTGGAACCATATCACTATATACTATGCTGAGATACTCGCTGTTCTTTCATTTTCTCGAGGCACGTGTTTGACCCAAACCATCTGGACCTGAGACACTAAACTAACTAGTGTTGCCACTGTGTACTAAAAAAAGGTAGTAAGGTATTAAGGATTAAGGGGTAGCCTTAATTGAAGTCTGACCGATGGAAGTCACAAAATGAAATCCTATAGAATTCTCTCGATTGATCGTTGTTTTTTTTTTTTTTTTTTTTTTTTTGTTTTTTACTGATATCTGCATCACTCATGGACAGCAACAGCAACGCCAGCCTCCTCTCCATCCCCGTCGAGCTGCGTCAGCAAATCTACGCTCTGAGCTTCGAGTCCCGCGGCCGTCAGAGTCTCTTGTATGTCTGCCATCAGATCCGGGACGAGGCATTGCCCATCTACCTGGCGTCGAGCCGTCGCTCCTTCTCGTCCCTCGAGAAATACATCCGATGGAAATCCAAGGGGACCCCGCCGCTCATGGAGCTCGTGCGTTACGTGGACTTCCGGTGCGATGGGAAATCGCTCAAGCCGTTTGTGGACTGGCGCCGCTCCTCTACCCGGACTGAGAGAACGGCCGTCCTGCCATCGTCGTCGGCGGCCGAGTGGGAGAAGAGGTACCTGCACCTGGTGGAGTCGACGTCCGAAGAAGAGCCGGACGTGACTGCGCCTGCGGCAGCAGCCCCTCGACATCCGCACGCGCAGGCACGAGCAACGTCGAGGGAAAAGACCGACTTCGACTTCTCCATCGCCCCCGTCGCATCGACATGGGCGGCCATGTCGGCCGCGCGGAACGTGCGCGCCGCCTGGCTGAACCTGGGCCGCGGGCTCGCCCTCGCCTTCAGCAGGGAGCCGGCGTCGTACGTGATCGAACAGCGGCTGATCCTGGAGATGGCGGCGGCGGCGTGGCCGCAGATGCGCGAGTTGAGCGTCTTCCCGTCGCTCGTGCCGCTGGACTACCTGCGGCACTTCGGCGAGCTGCGCGTGCTGCGGTTCACGGGGTTCGCGACCTCCTCGCCCGAGCAGACGGCCGCCATCCTGCGCAGCCTCGCGCATCTGCACACGCTCATGCTCTGGCGCTACCCGGCGCTCTACGACGGCAGCCATAGCGTCGTGACCGCCGAGCTGCCGCGGTACGTGGCGGTCACGCCCGAGGTGATCGCGGCGATGAACCCGCTGCGGGAGATGTATATCGCGCATATGGACGGGCAGACGCCGTCGTTGTTCATCACGGCGGCGATGCTGCGGGCGCTGCGGGCGCACAAGGATTCGCTGGAGGTGTTAGACATTGGCTGCGATGCGGTGGTGGCGGATGATGCGGCGAGGGAGGTTGCGAGGCTGCTGCCGCTGTTGAACAGGCTGAGGAAGTTGCATTTGCGGTTTCGGATCTCGAGTTCGATGAAGGCGCTCGACGTGGAGAGGTTGGTTCCGCCGAGTGTGCGGCAGTGTGAACTTATCATCACGAGTCGATAGGGAGAGTAGAGTAGAGTAGACATCTACGACCGAAGATAGCCGTCATGGGATCGTAGGTTTTTGCCCAGGAAGACAGACCAACTCAACTCCCCTGCAGTGTCTGGCTCCGACATCGGCTCGACAGGATCCTCCATGACATACAATATATAAACCCCCAGAGCTTCGTCTTATCTTTCAAATTAATTCATACGTCACCTCCAAACCATTCGCTTCCCCGCGCCAAGAGTACCGATTACCGTCTCCGCATTTGATTGTCCGTCATGACCGACCAACAACCACAGGACAAATGGTCCCCCGAGGTAACTAACCAAAGCCTTCCCCTGTCAATTCAATTCCCCCACACGATAACACGATGATAACACGACTCCGGCCAGGCCTACTCCACCTCGGCCTCCTTCGTGCCGCAACTCGCCCAATCCCTCCTGCGATACCTGGACCCGCAACCCACCGACCGCGTGCTGGACGTCGGCTGCGGCGATGGCAAGTTCACCGCGCACTTCCTCCCCGCCGTGGGCCGCGTGCTGGGCATCGACGCGTCGCCGAGCATGATCGCGGCCGCGCGCCGGGATTACGGGTCGGAAACGGCCGAGTTCGAGGTCGTGGACGGGCGGTTTTTGGATGGGATTGTGCGTGGGGGGTGGGATAAAGTGTACGCTTAATAAGAAAACAAAAACCATCTTCACCAGCGCCGAAAATCTGATGTTTCTTGGTTTAGAATTTCCAATGCCGCACTCCACTGGATCCTCCGCGACCCAGCCACCCGCACCTCCACCCTGGCCGCCATCCACGCGTGCCTGGCACCCGGCGGGGTTTTCGTCTTCGAGATGGGCGGCCACGGCAACGTGGCGGAAGTGGCGACGGCGCTGATCTCGGCGCTGGTGCAGCAGGGCGTGCCGGTCGAACGAGCGCGCGAGGCGAGTCCGTGGTTCTTCCCGTCGGAGGCGTGGATGCGCGGGGCGCTGGAGAGCGTCGGGTTCCGGGTCGAGACGGTCGAGAGCGAGTATCGGCCGACGAAGCTGACCAGCGCCGAAAAGGGCGGGTTGGCGGGCTGGGTGCGGTTGATGGGCAAGGAGTTCCTGGATGTGCTGCCGCAGGAGAAGCGGGAGGGTGCCGTGCGGCAGGTCTGCGAGGTGTTGCGGGATGTGGTGACGAGGGAGGAGGAGGATGGGAGTCAGTGGTTGGGGTATGTGAGGTTGAGGGGGGTTGCGAGGAAGGGTTAGGCAGTGATTAAACAGGTTTGCTTCATAATGAAGTTATTAATTTCAATAGCAATACAGTGAGTGGTTCTTAGGGGTGGACATGGCGCTGCTGCCGCACGAGAACGCCGAGAGGAATATCCTCCTCGTCGTAGAACTCGACATCCTCATCCACGCCGAAATCCCGCAGGCGCTCTCCTTCCGAGTTCCTCCAGCTTTCTTCGCCTTGGTCGGCGTCGTCGGATGCGGCGGACTCGCTGTCCTCGGCGAGACCGTCCTGGCCGAATCGATCGTGGAATCGCTTGCGACGGTGCACTTCACCGGCGAAGAGTCGGGGGCGCTGGAGATCCTCTGCTTGACGGCGTCGGAACGCTTCGATCTCTTCACGCGCGGAACCGTACCGTTGCGAAACGGTGAATGCACTGCCATCGCCGGTCGATCGGGCGGGCCGAGGAATGCGGTCGGGGTCTGGTGGTGGCCATGGCAGATTGGGATCTAGAGATTATAATAAATCAGCCGTGGCTCGGGTGTGCCGGGAAAGAAGAGCATCTCAAACATACCTTCGAATCCATTGACCTCGAACTCCAACCCGGTCCTCCGGTCCGGAGTCGCTGCTAGCGGCGAGAACCAGCTCAGAATCTCAACCAATGTCAGCAAAAGACATAATCAAAGAACTAGGACAAGAAAAAAAAAAACCGACATTCGCACTTCCACCCATCCCAGCCTTGACATTCGCCCAGATGCCAATATCATAGGGAAACTCCTGCTTCTTGATTCGGATCTTGACGCCACCGGGCCCGTCCAGGTATCCGCCGAAATGGCGAGCGCGTCGGACGAGGGTCTTGTGTCGTTCGACCTCCCAGTTCTCGATGGTGGTTTCGTTGGCACCGAGGGACCAGAGACTGCGAACGAGAAGAACGAACAGGGCAAAAAGAGTGAGACTGTTCACCACGAAGAGGACGAAGAGATGAGCCATCTGTCCCAGGCTGGGGCCCATGTACTTTATTGTGAATTGTCAATGGGGAGATAGATAGATCGAGTTAGGGTTTCCCAGGGGAAGACTTACACTAGGCAAATGCCTGTTCGTCCAGATGAAAGACGCTCGCTCGAAAAGAGCGGTCTCGAGATATCCCATGCCGACGACCGCGTAGAACAGAAAGCGGATGAAATGCGGGAACGTGAAATGCGACACGCAATTCGACGTCCAGGGGCAATGGTGGTCCATTTTAGGAATGCATCTGCGAGATCCATTACTTTTCATCAGCTGCCCAGTTTCGCATTTACGAACTATTCACAACCAAACCAACCGTTGACACGTCTTGCAGTGATGCGCGCGCGGCGGTTTAAACGCCTCGCATCGACGGCACCATCGCTGCCGTCCCTGGGCGGCGTCTGCCTCGTGGTGCGCTGGTTTCCAGTCCTTCGGGATGCGTCCAGGATCTACGGTACAGGTTCGATAGTAGCAGATCCAGATGCACAGCGCGAAGAAATTGATCCATCGGAATTCGGTCGCTCGGAGGGGCGCCGCCTCGAAATACACCAAGAAGAGCTGCGAGGTGTAGGCGAGGAAGGCGATCAGCGCTGACACGGCGGGAGTCGCGAGGTGCGAGATCTTAAACGACTCGCCGAAGATGGTCATGGTCATGGTCGGATGGGTTGCATGTTATCTTATCTTACCACTGGAATGGAGGTAATAGGAAATAGTTATAGGAAAGAGAAATAGGTATTGTGTTCCAAGTGACAATGTCCCATTTGATGATGCTATCATGCTTTTGGTGAAGCGCAAACAAACCGTGCAAAACGGCTGACTAACCGACTAACGCAGTCGGGTCAGGTGCGTGGAAGTAATATTAGTCCGCTCTCCGCTCTCGAAACAAGGCGGTTTCTCTTTCATCCACGCATCTGCCATTGTTTCATCATCGAATCATCTCGTTGCTGGGTATTTATATAAAGTACTTTGTATCGTTGCATCCTATCCTTTGGTAGAGTAGCGATGAACAAATAACCCAAATTCAGCATGCCGATTGTGGCCCTGCCGCAGACCACCGTGCGAGCAATCGGCTCCACGGCTGTCATCTCCGATCCATGCTCGGTCGTGAAAGAATTGCTGGACAACGCTCTGGATGCGTCTGCTTCGTCGGTGGTCATAGAAATCTCCCCGAACACGGTCGATATAATTCAGGTAAAAGACAATGGACACGGGATTGCGACCGAGGACCACGCCGTCCTCTGCAAACGCAGTTTCACCAGCAAGATCCAGACCGTCGACGATCTGAGAAATATCGGCAGCAGCTCTTTGGGGTTTCGAGGCGAGGCGCTGGCGAGTGCTGCGGAGATGTCTGGCGGCTTCACCGTGACCACCAGAGTCGAGTCGGAGGTGGCAGGGTCGTTGCTCAAGTATGGTCGCGATGGCAAGCTGACGAGGTAAAAAAAGGATTTCCACTTTTATGGTCGGGAGTCGAGCCCGGTTGACGGTTGAACGCAGTTCTCAGCGTGCATCTCATCTGGTGGGCACGACCGTTCGTATCATGGACTTTCTGAAGCATATTCCCGTCAGAAGACAGACGGTGCTGAAAAGCGCAGCGAAGACGCTGAAGGGGAATCAAGAAATTGTTGCATGGATATGCCATTGCGCAGCCTTCGAAGAGACTCGCTTTCAAAGTTCTCAGGGCCAAGAATGAAAGTAACAATTGGGTGTATGCTCCAGGACGGAGTGCGACGCTTATGGATGCAGCTCTGAAGGTTGCTGGCGCTGATGTTGCCTCGTCTTGCATCACCAAAGAATGGCCGGCAGATTTGCAGGAGCAGTCGGCAGCAGAAACCCCCGAATACCATCTTGTTGCCTGCCTTGCCAAATCCGATGCCGGTAGGTATGCCTCATTCAGGACTTTGTTATCCGGCTGACATGTGTAGACTTCTCGAGAGTGAACAACGAAGGGCAGTTCGTTAGTGTGGATGGCAGACCTTTGTCAACTGCCCGGGGGATTGCACACGACATCACGAAACTCTACAAATCAAATCTTCGCTCTGCTGCCTCTCGGAGCGAACTACAAGCGCCAAAGACCCATTTCTTTGCCTGCAGATCAAATGTCCTAGAGGAAGTTACGACGTCAATGTCGAGCCAGCAAAGGACGATATATTATTCGAGGACGCGCCGATGCTGCTGTCGATGGTCGAGGACTTGTTTCGTGATATCTACGGTGAACTGGAGACATCTTCTGCCAGAAGAGCAGAAACCTCTTCTAAAGGAAAAGAGAAGCTCGCGAACAACAACGATGACTTTGAGCTTCTCATGGCTCGTAAACCTCCCGTTGAACCCATCAAGGACGCAAACCAGATCCTCGCCGAAAGAATGTTTGTCAAGCCCCCGTCAAAATTCAAATCACCTCTCCCTGCTAATCACCATCGCAATAACATACACGACGCTCAACAAACGGATGTACCTGAGATAGTGCCGGATAAGACTGCAGAATTCTTAAACCCATGGGCCATCGCCAGATTAAATGGCCCGGCGCGTCCGCCAGACAAATCTGGTTCAAACGGGACTCCCCCTGTCTCAGTGGAGCGCCAAAGGCAAAAACCCTTCACGAGACACAGAGTTTTGGAAGACAGAGCGCAGCAGTCTGCAAACACCTCATGCCTACCGAGTCCACCAAGCTCCAACCCCACTTCGACATCGCCTATAGCATCTCGCAAGTCCCCATTATTCATGCAGCCTTCTTGCATCTCTCCCGTATCGACAGCGTCGAGTGATCCGAAGAAATCCGCTAGGGAGCGCGACCGGGAGCGATACGGCAGGGGCGCACTCGACACCTGGTTTGTGAAGACGACTCAGGCCTCTCTTCTTCGATATTCCACAGACGGTCAGCGCGAGCCGGATCAAGAAGAGATCCCGCTATCGCAGCGTGCACAAGAACGGTTTGGATTAGAGCAGCCATCGTCCATTGCCACGATCGGCCAGTGTCAAGATCCGAGTACTTTGCGACGACCTTTCGTCGATTCGTCAACCTCGCAGCAGCTTGATTCTCCAGTCCAACCTCTTTCTCCTCGACCGACCAACATCCGAAATGCTTCTGAAGGGGAAAGGCGCCAAGAGTTCCCCGTGCTCGAAAAGTGGTCCGCAACTCTGCACCGGCTGCCGGATCCTGACAAGGACGCGGATCTGGAAGATGCACTCGACTTCGAGCGACGGAAGAGAGAGGCCATGCAAAAGCGGCGGGAGCAGATGATGAGGGGCCTTGCATTGCCTGCTCCGAAGAACGACAACATCCCCCCTACACACTCTCCCCATCCCAGCAGATACCTGGCCGCTCGAGCTGCCCTGAGTTCCGATCCCAACCCTACGAGGGACGGGAAGGAGTCGGAGGAAAAAAACTCCAGCGTATCTGCAATATCCAAGGATGATCCACGAGCATACCTTATGCGTCATCAAAGCGCGCACGGAGACGGGGGAACGACGGTTCGAAGAACACAAACAAGCAAGTTACCTTTTGAAAGAATCCCCGAAGGTAACCATCTGTACGATGTGGGCTTGACGCAGCCGGCCGATTCAACAGTGCTGTCCAACGCGCTCTCGAAGATGTTCGCGATGGACTCGTATTTGCAAGCCGGGAAGACATTTGAAGCATTCCACGATCCCGATGTCGAGGATAGTTTCGGGCTGTGGGAATCCCGACTATTGACTTTAATGAGAGACAGCTACAGAGCGAAAGACGGATCTATGCCAGATGGGCCTCAGTTCGATTTTCCGGCGATTATAACGAAACACGTGAATGAATATAATGAAGCTAGCGAGTGTTGATTCTTTGCCCTTGATATACGCGACGTCATTTCGAGACAAACTGATGAGTTTTAAGGCGTCGAGACGGTTTGGTTTGATTTGTGACAATTTCCCGTGGGTTCAATTGAGATGATGTATACTTATCACTATCACATGTGGGATTATGTACTTGTACGAGCACCAAGCGGTAACTAGATCTCCCTCTTTCCACATGATCAGGCCAGAACAAGCAGATCAATTCACCAGAATCACAGATTCCAATGATGAGATAGCTTACTAAAGATTAACGGATTGCCGCAAACAACCCGAGAACTTGGCTACTAACCTCCACCTTGGCAAGAGGTTACCTAATCTTGACATCATGCATCGAAACACCGATATAACCATGACAATGACCCCCCTCACATCCCCTTCGTCGAGGATGATATTCCATCGACCACTTCCAAGATGGAAGTCTCCGGCGCCTCCTCCGTAGTGGAAGACGGGCTCACGCGCCCACTCCGCACGACCGACTTCCCCCTGACGCCGGGCGACGCGGGCCTGCTGAAATCCACCATCCTGCCGTCGTTTGCATTCCACTCCAGCCTCTCGGTGGCCTCGTACCTGCTCGCGCGCGCAACCAACCGCGCAGAAATCAAAGACTACTTCTGGCCCGCGACCCTCGTGCTGAACGCATGGTGGTCCTCGGTCGGCCGCGCCGGTTACTACGGGAAAAGCATCCCCCTGCGCACCGCCTGGGCGGCGCTCTCGTGGACCGAGAAGCTGTTACTGACGGGAGTCACGATCTGGGGAAGCCGGCTGTTCTACCGGATCGTCTCGCGCAGCGTGGCCCGCGGGCCTGGCGGCCGCGACGACGACCCGCGCTACGAGCACGCCAAGGCAACGCAGACGCAGCAAGGGTTCTGGAAGTCGGCGCTGTGGAAGCTGTATCTGCCCGAAGCGGCGTTCCAGACCGTCATCGCGCTGCCGTTCACGCTACCGTTCCGCATGGTGCACGCCGACGGCGCCACGATGATGATGGATCAGGGGCTCAAGGAGACGCTGAATGGGCTGGCGGTGGCGCTGTTCGGCGCCGGGTTCAACTTGGAGGTCATGGCCGATGCGCAGCTGGAGATGCATCGGCAGGAGCGCACGGATCTGTGTCGCCATGGCGTGTGGAGTATTGTGCGGCATCCGAAGTGAGTTTAGTTTCTTTTCTTCTTCTCCCCTTGCAGGCTTGTACATGTACTCCGTACATGGGCTAAGTGTTAAAAAGCTACCTGGGCGACACCCTCGTGCACTTGTCGTTCGCCGTGCTGAACGCGGCCGGCGCATTCCACCCGGTCGTCCTGCTGGGCCCGATCGCCAACTACATCTTCCTGCGCTGCGTGGGCGGCGACAAGAAGAACGAAGCGAGCCAGGAGGAGCGCTACAAGGCGCAGGACCCGCACAAGTACGAGCAACTGCAGACCTGGCGGCGCGAGAAGAACAGTTTCTGGCCGGGCCTGCGCGAGCTGGCGAATCCGTGGACGTGGGCGGTGCTGGGGAGCGGGCTGGTGGGCGTCGTCGTCGAGGAGGCTGCGAGGGGGTATTTCACGAGCAATGGGTAAATACGGGACCAACTGTACCTAGAATATGAAGCATCGATTTGTCCTGTCCTGTATAACCAAAACGAAACGACCAACAATTCTATTCCCATTCAATCCCGATGTTTGTTTTTAATACCCCCTCTTTCGGTTATACGCATTCACCAGCGTCTTCTCCCCCCTCTCCAACCGCGCCAGATTCAGCCGCAACACATCCAACGACCTGGGGAAATACTCCTCGCCCAGCGAACTCACATGCGGACTGATCTGCACGTTGGGCGCGTCCCACAGTGGATGGTCGGGCGGCAGCGGCTCGGGATCCGCCACGTCCAGGGCGGCGCCGCTCAGCTCGCCGGCCGTCAGCGCGGCGATCAGCGCGTCCTGGTCCAGCACCTTGCCGCGCGAGATGTTGGTCAGGTACGGCTTGACGCTGCGGTGCGTGCAGTGGCGGGACAAGGTCGACAGTTCCTCGGCGCCCAGCAGCCGTGTGGTCTGCGGGGTCAGCGGCAGGGAGACCACCAGGTGGTCGAGGCCGAGCGACAGGAAGGCGCGCAGCGAGGCGCGGTCGCCGCCGTGGTGCCAGGACGCGGGCAGCGCGCCGTCCGGGTCGCCCGTGCCGGGGACGACGTAGTGCGAGTCGCGGCGCGAGGCCGGGGTGAGGCGCGGCGAGGCCGTGTAGGCGTGCACGGTCATGCCCATGGCGACGGCCATGCGGGCGACTAAAAACAGTTCATCGATTAGCATCTTGGAAAGAAAAGCAAACAAAAGAAAGGAAAGAAAAAGAAACCCTACTCTGCCGTCCGATACTCCCATACCCCAGGATGCCCACCTTCTTCCCCACCTGATCGTGCAAGCCGGTCAGATACTCGCGGACGCCGGCCCAGCGATGCTGCTTCTGCGCCTCGTACGTCGACACGTATTTCCTCGCCGCGACGAGCCAGTTCATCACCGTCCACTCGGCGATGGGGGGCCCGTGGATGCCCGAGCTGGTGGTGATGGGGATGTCGGAGTCTTTGACGATGGGGTGCTGCAGGAGATGGTCGAGGCCGGCGGAGAGGGTGTGGATGATTTTGAGGCTTCACTTCACGATTAGAAAGAATTTCAAAAGCAGGGGACTGTACTGTTACTGTGCGTACTTCGGAGCATCCTCCGGGTGCGGCAGATCGGTGAATGTGACCAGGATGGTGGCTTTGCGGTATAGTTCTGGCGTGTGTTAGGATGATGCTGGATGACATGACATGACATGACATGGAAAAAAAAAAGACATTCTGGTTATTCTCACCTTTCGGAACAGGCTCCCCCTTCTTCGAGCGATACACCGTCACCTCGGCGTCGGGGAACTTCCGCTGCACGTCCTGCACCAGCGCGGGGGGCAGCTCCTGGTAGAACGGCAGCAGCAGGTGTTCCTTGGGCAGGGGAGCGTCGCCCATTGTCCAAATCCTTTGATTAGGTCTAGGAAATCAAGGTTGTCTCCGTTGTGGCAGCTCGCAGGGGAATCCGGTTACTATGACAGATGATGGAGGGATTGCGCCGAGGTTCGCTTTGCGTCCTTATAAATTCCCTCCACTCCTTCTTATCTTATCGCGACTCGGGAATGGACCACTCAGGGGACGGCTGTCGGGATTGGTTACACTACTACATCTATAGTCAAAAGTCTGTGCATACTCCAAAATTCCCAAAAAAAAAAAAGGCCCTATTCAAACGCATATTTCTCAACCACCACCTTATTGTTATACATTAAAATAAATATAAGATAGTAGATATCAATATTTAGTGTACCAACCCCTTGCTCGATGCACCGCACGTAATCTACGTGGCATTGAGCGGATAAGACGGTCAATCACCTCCTTGACTCCGAATATTCCTGGGGTCGCAACGACAGAGTTAAGGAACGCGACGATCAAGTATCTATCAGATATTAGCTGCTATACTACAAACAAATAGTATCTAGATATGACTCCTAATCAATATACCTGATTTCGCTGGTTCCATGTATATGCAGCCCTTAAGTTAAGCTGACCATTACAGGCAAGGAGAATATTTTCCACAACAGGTATCAAGGGCTTGAGGATGTAGTCACCGCCCATGAGGAACCAGGCCGACTCTCCCTGCCGGTCTGGGATAGTGGAGGCGATATACTCGTAACCGACGTTGATCAGTATGTTTGGTTCTTCCAAGAGAATTCCCAAAGTCCTTCAGAAGCCTAGCAGCACGATCGCTGAAGGCATCATCGCTCTTTTGTTGCATGGCAAGTGTTTGGTTATCCTCTTTGATGTTTGCCAAGATACAGTCTGTGCAGCGTCCAATTCCATCTCGATGGTTAGATCGAGGGCTTGTCCTGTTTGCCGTCACCAAAGAGATTTTTCCGCATGTCCATGAAGTTCGCATATGCCGTCGAGAACGAACTCCATATTGTTAACCACTCAGACGTCAGGTTCCTCTCCGTCGTCGTCCTTGTCGTTGTGGACTGCGCTGATCTCCGAGGTCGTGAGATTGTTGAAGACGACATACCGAAAACGAGAGTGTCTAGCAAAGGCGTCCATCATGGTACTTCAGCAGGTGTTTGATATAATCAGCAAAGGTGACCGTGCGTTCTCGGGGCGGGGCTGCCATGGTCGATCGTGAGTTTACTAGTGCTGCTGCAAAGATATAGACGATAGCTCAGAAGAGTGTACTCAGCATCTCCTCTAGGAAACAGTGTAGGAAAGAAAGGGCCAAGATAAAAAGGGGTTGACTGCGATTGAATTCAGATATCGGGGTTCTGTGGAAGGAAAGGCATTATAAGGTGCGTCCCGTTCAGGTTGAACCTTCTGCCGGATCTGTTCAAGCTTCCTTATCACGAGCAAGTGAATCTGGAACTGCAGCAGTATTCGGCGGGATATCAGGGGACATTATCTTCATCGGGGTTATCCTGGAGATCGGGGTTCAGCAGGAGCGTGTTCTTCATCAGTCTCTTGGATGAGCAACTGATCAACCACTGGACCATCATGAGGTAGGAGAGCAAGAGTTCCTTGTCTCTTGCCAAGTCACGTTCGGTTCATGTCTTGTGCGCTCCTCAGCCTTTGCTTCGAGTATTTTTCGGAGACCTTCCAGATCATTATCCTTGAATGGTATAGGCATCCCGGTCGGACCAGCGAGGAGACCCAGCTCTTTGCGGAATAGCTCCTTATGCTTAAGTAAAACCTGTCTGAGTTGGTCTGTAAACGGCTGTTTAAATTCAGTGGAAATATCCGCTTGGGCGAGTGCTTCGGACATGTCCGTAAATCCCACCTGAAATGGCATAGGTTCGTCATGGTCCGTGTCTGGGGCGTCTGGAGTGGTTGCGAATGCCTTTGGTAGGGGCGTTATACTGGATGGATCGTCACGGTCGATGAAGCCCATCAGTCTGCTTGCATCTGATAAGTCGTCTTTGACTCAAGGAGACCGTCTATGTGACACGATAGGCTATAGATGTCCGATTTTATTAGCCTGCTGGCTGATCTCAATATCCTGATAACCCGGGTGATACCTATATAGGAATTCAAGCCATTGTGAAACAGTACGTCGGTCAACTCCCATTGTGATCAGCCGCTTATAAGCGAATAGGTAGATATAGAAAGAAGTCAGGTCAACGGTCTCAAGTACATCCGGATGACCCGCGACGACACAGTAAGCGAGACAATGAGAGAGGACGAGAAAAAGGATCGATTCATTGGCGTTGTCATCGCCATACTCCGCTTCACCATCCACGCGTGAATAAATATAGAATCCCTGTGAAAGGTGAGCCTCCCCTGCTCAACTGCAATGCCAATCTTGCTGGAGCACCTTTCATCTCCTCATTGTCACTCCTTGCCTGCGCCCCGTACCACAGCGCGTAGTCCAGTCGGCCACGGAGCATCTTGTCCCGAGCCTTCATCCGGATCTTCATATGAAGCTTCTCAATTTATTCATCCTTTGCCAGTATGACTGTTGCACCCTGCTGGGCCTCGCTGAGGGTAGCAGTTGCCTCTTCAAGTATATCAATCTTCTCAAGGAGTTCGTTATAGGCGTTAAGAATACCTTTGCTAAAGGCGTCTCGGATCTCCAGCACGTGTGCGAGGAATTCGCTCGCAGTGAACCCGGTTTGTGATTCACGTTTTCCGGATGCATGATCACTGTGAGGCGATAGTCCCCTCCAGTCGGGTCTAGGAGTCGTCATCTCCATCTTCCCTGGAAGGTCTAGCCATGGTGCTTCGTCAATAGGCCGCTGTAATTCCTAGCCGTACCGATGCACTTTTGAACATCTGATGGGTCCAGAATTCTGAAGTAAACTTAGTATCCCTGTCGGATATAATCACTTGCGGCAATCCCCGAACTGGTTACAAACTGGTTAGGAATTGATACTTACGGATGTTTGCACGTTGGCACTCCTCGCATGGAATTTCGCATCCACGGAGCGGGCGTATGCCTTCATTTTCGTGATATTAGGCTAAACTGGTCAGCAACTGGATTGCAACTAGTTCAGAACCGGTTTAGAACCGGTTGGAAACTCCACTTACCTTCTTGCCATCCTTTTGGAGGGGGAGGGGTGGGCGTGCGTTGTCCAGTTCAGGTAGTTCAGGTTGTTCAGGCTGTTCAGGTTCATCCGGTTCGTCGTAGTCTGTGAGGCTATTTTATAATCAGTTAGGAACCAGTTAAAAACCAGTTGAAGGATTACTTACCTGGAATCGCTCTCCTTATCTTCGTCTTGGCCCGAAGGCCCTTCCTCGGCGGTCGCGGTCGCGGTCGTGGCCGTAGTGAAGAGAGATTTATAGAAGCCTGTAGTAAACCAGTTGGAAACTGGTTCAAGATGGATATACTCGTTTAAAGAACCGTTCTGCCTATTCAATTGCTGAGTAAGTCGTCCTGCCGGGAATAGAGTAAGAAGTGATGCTAGAATCACGTAATTAGCAATGGTGGCATTCACGAATCATACTCCTCGACATACCGATACTTCACCGGCACAGTCTCGAGATATGCTAGCAGGGTCATCTCCAAAACAGAGAGCTGAAGGGGTAGCGATGAGCCCGGCTGAACTCTCGTCTTCTCTCCCCAGAAGTTTCTGGAGGTTGAGTTCGTGGAGAGACTCTTGCGTTTTTCCCCCGAAGAAAAAGCTCTGGCGATGGCTTCTTGGATTTGCGTGCTGAAAGGCGAGGACGAGCAGCCAACCTCAGGTTGTGGATTGCTTCAGCAGTTTCAGGCTGGGCATGTAGATATAGAAAGCCGCATTGATATGACCCTATGTCACTGGAAGTAGCCCTCTTCAGGACAACGGAAGGAGGGGCAAAGGAAGAAGGAAGAAGGTGTGGAAAGGAAGATGGATGATGTCTCTAAAGGGGAGTCAACATAAGGAAGGAAGGAAAATGGTGACGCGGTACGAAGAAGATGGAAAAGAGCTTGACAGGAAAAAATTGGATTGGGAAAAGAAGACGAATAGGAGGATAGAACGAGGGGTATGGCTTCTATAGTAGTGGTTAGATATAGCCCGCATTCACTGTATCATCCAATATAGGGAAGAACCTACTGGAAGTAGGCAGGATGTCCTGTATAATCTCGCCTGATACGTTCAACAAAGTTGATATTATTATTCAAAACATGAGTAAAGAAAGAGAAAGCAAGAGAAATAAAGAAAGAAAGAAGAGGTATATATACACCTAGGACATGCGTCATTCACTGCGTCCTTTGGATGAATGTAATATGTATGCAAGCTTTCTTCATGGGTGATATCGATGATCGAAGTTTGGATGCTTATATCCCAAGGGCTCTATTCACATAGATACAGTTTATAGTCAGAACAGGATGAATTGAGTAGCTCAGAAGTACTAGGAAGGAGCAGGCATTGGGGAAGATGACTTCTTATAATGGATGAATCATGATTGCCCCAGGGCCCATTGTAGACAGACGGGAGGAACAAAGGAAATCGTGATGGTAGTTGATTGATGATCTTGCTATCTAAGAAACAAGAGAACCTTAAAGGCCTGCCTAAGCCCGAACGGGCCTAGCGCCGAGAACCTGACTCAATAGAGGTTTATCCAATAAAAAATCTTGAATTTTTTAGGTCAGTCTTGGCATGTCAGCAGGGTCTTTTAATGACCAAGGGGGTGAAAATGACGTGCCATTTTGACATTCTGCCATTTACTGTCCACGAACCATGGATCCGAGCGGGATCAGCCGGACAGAAGATCTTCACGTTCAGCTTCCCATTTCTTTGTTTTCCTTTGGACATGATTGTGATATGTTTTGGACAGCCCAATCATCTCTACTGATGGCTTACATTTGTGTTCGGTTCAGCTCGCCACGAAGCGACTGGACCTCTCCTTATTGGCAGGATCTCGTATTGATCTTATTCCAAATCCAGTGTTCCACTCGAGCAAGTTCTCTTGCAATTTCAATTAAGCCGATCTGCAGTTACTTGCGCCAATCACACGCCTGCTATTCCAATTGGGGCTGCCCATCCAAGCCAGGCTAGCTGCGAACGTCGTAGTTTGTAGTGCTCGTGCACCAGAAAAGAAAAGAAACAGTAGACAAAATTACAAATAAATCCCTAAATCCCCCCTTCCGATTCAACTTGATGAAATTCATCCATTCCACCTCCCACCCCTCATCACGCATGCCCGCACAAAGCCCCCGAACCCGCGGCTTCGTCCAGCGCCTTCTCGGCCTCGACCGCGAGGAAGCGGGCTTCCCCCCGCTGCATCAGCATGCCGCCGACCCGGCGAAACGCACCATCGCCACGACGCAGGCCGACTCGCTCATCCCGCCCAACGACAAACTCCTCGTCTTCCGCGCGCTGACGGGCATCGACAGCGTGCCGGCGCTCACCACGCCGGGCCACGCGCACCGCACCGCGCCCAACGTCGGCATCTACACGCGCGTCGTGCAGGCCGAGACGGCGGCGGCGTCGGGGTTCCGGTTCTACAGCATCCTGATCAACACGTGCCTGGGCATCCAGATCGTGGTGGCGGCGGCGCTGACGGCCATCGGCGCCGCCAGCGGGCCGCACTCGGCCGTCACGGCGTTTGGCGCCATCAACACCATCATGGCGGGCATCCTGACCTACCTCAAGGGGTCGGGGTTGCCGGACAAACTGCAGCATGTGCAGACCGAGTGGCGCAACATCCGCGAGTACGTCGAGCAGCGCGAGCGCGAGTTTTGTCTCGTGGGCTGCGAGCTGGACGTGCAGGAGGAGGTGATGATCGTCGAGCGCATGTACGAGGCGGTCAAGAGCGAGCTCGAGGCGAGCACGAGCACCGAGAGTCGCTTGTCCGAGCATGGCGGGCGGCCCAGGAGGTCGTTTCTGCCTGTGCAGACGGAGACGAGTGAGAGGCTGCAAGGGAGTCCGGAGGGGAGTCATGAGAAGTGATCTGTCGATTACCGTCAAGAATATAAACAGTACCAACACCTCGGCATCCCATCCCTCGCTCTGATTGGCCAATTGCACAGCCCCTGTCCCTCGCCAATTCATCTCCGTCTCTTGGAAGAATCAACCATCCTCCGACCTACAACTATATGACTGAACCTCGTTAACGACTTACACCACAACTCCACAATGTCCTTCACCATCCACCCCGCCACCCCCGCCGACAGCCCCGCCCTCACGCGCGTCTTCCTAGCCGCCTTCAGCGACGACTTCAACACAACCCTCTTCCCGCGCACCCCCGACGTGACCGAGTGGTGGACCGCCACCTTCGCGCGGGACATTCAGCATGCGAAATCGCACGACCGGTTTCTGAAAGTCGTCGACCATGCCTCATCATCGCAGGCGATCGTTGCCTTTGCCAAGTGGAAGTTGCCAACCACGGAAAAGGAAAACCCAGACCGAGAAAAAGAAAACGCGACCGAGGACGAGGTCGAGGTCCATTGGCCGGCGAGCTGCGACAAGGATCTGTGCGATCGCTTCTTCGGCGCGATGGAGCGGAAGCGCAGGGAGGTGATGCGCGGGAGGAGGCATTGTTGTACGTTACGTTCACCGTTCTGCAGAGGTACAGGATGTGTCTAGATGCTCATATATATATACATATATGTGTAGACCTCGACATGCTCGGCACCGACCCGGCCTACCACGGCCGCGGAATCGGCTCGCGCCTGTTGACGTGGGGCCTGGCGCAGGCGGACGAGCTGCGGGTGGAAACGTTCCTGACGGCGTCGCCGGCGGGGAAGCCGTTGTACGAGAAGTTTGGGTTCCGGGAGGTGGCGGCCGAGGAGATACTAGGCGGGTATGTGAATACGTATATGGTGAGGCCTGTCGGGGGTCGTCTCGTCTAGTTAGGGGGGTCCGTATGTACCTACTTACATATACTTACATATATACTAGATGAATGCCATGGAAATATTGCCTGAACGTGGAGTGTTACAGAATAGATATTCGAGATATAGGGACAATTGTATTGCACAGAAGACACCTAAAGCCTCGCCCGACTGCTCGCCCCACTGCTCGCCCCGACGTCCCTCTCATCCCGAATGCTCCTCCCAATCCTCTCGGCAAACATCATCGTCGTCCACATGGTGTTGGCCGCCGGCACCGTCGGAATCACGCTGGCATCCGCAACCCTCAGCCCCTGCAATCCATACACGCGGCCGCTCTGATCGACCACGCCGCCCTTGTCGCGACTCGCCATGCGACACGTGCTGCAAAAGTGGTAGGTCGAGGTGACCTGCGCCTGGATGTACGCGTCCAGCCGCTCGTCCGACTGCACCACCGCGTCGGTCAGGCCCACCGGCGGTCCCACCACCTTCTGCATCGCCGGCGACCGGATCACCGCGTAGCCGCGGCGCACCAGCTCGCGCGCGATGCGCTTGTCGTGCGGCGTGGCGAGATACTGCGGCGCGACGACCGGCTGCTGCTCCAGCGCGCGCGACCGGATCGCCACCGATCCCAACGAGGTCGGCTTGTTGACGTTGCAGCCCACGCCGGCGACGTGGCCGCCGACCTTGCCGCCCAGCCCGCGCTCTCCCTGTCCCGCCGGCGGCGAATACAAATAGCTGAAGCACACCAGCTGCAGGTCGATGGCCCCCGGATGCAGCGACGACGACCACCGCGCATTGCACTGCAGCGAGTAATCGTCCGGCCGATACGCGCCGGGCAGCGGCTGCGCCACGATGGGAATGCACGGATGGTCCGACAGGTTCGCGCCGACGGGCAGCTCCGCGACCTGCTCGATGGCCAGCGCCGCCAGCACCTCGCGCGGGCCGACGCCCGACCGCTGCAGAATCGCCGGCGAGAACAGCGCACCGGCGCACAGCACCACCTCCCTGAACGCCCGCACCTCGGCGCCGTTGTCCAGGACGACGCCCACGGCGCGCGAGCCGGCGAAGAGCACGCGATCCACCGTCCTCCCCGCGCGGATGGTCAGATTGGGCCGGCCGCGGATCGGATCGAGGAAAGTATTGGCGGCGCTGACGCGGACATCCCCCCTGCGACACACGGGCGAGGGACTCACGCCCTCGGCGCCGGGCTCGTTCTGATCGCGCACGAACGCGAACCCGACCTGCTGGGCGCCCTGCACGAAGGCCTTCTGGATGGGACCCGTCTCCGCGGCGTCGACGCGGCGGATGGGATGCGGGCCGTGCGAAGACCCGCGCTCGGGGTCGTCCTCCATGCTCTCGTAGACGGGGAGCACGGCGTCGAACGCCCACGCCGGGTTCCCCAGGGCCACCCACTCGGCGCAGTCGGCGGCGGCGTTGCGCAGGGCGGTGCCGCCGTTGATGCTGCTGCCGCCGCCCACGACCTTGGCCTGGGGCACGGTCATGGGGACGGCCGAGCCGGGCACCTCGACTGCCACGTTCCAGTCGACGGCGGGGTCGAAGACGTCGGTTTGGCCGCGCATGGGCACGCGTTTGGCGTTGGCCAGAAGAAGCCCGGAGGAGGGGACGGAAGCGTCGGGGCCGACGTAGTCCGGCCCGGCCTCGACAAGCAGCACGCGGTGGTTGGGGTTCTCGGCGATGCGCGCGGTGACCACGCAGCCTGCCGAGCCGGCGCCGACGACGATGTGGGTGTATTCTGGTTGCAAGCCTTGCATGGTGGTGAATCAATCGATCAGTTGATGTTGAGGGAAAGACTGACTCCTGAGTGAAAATGGGAGGTTCGTGCCAGATTTATAATTTCCCCATTTCCCCATTTTTTTTTCCATCTCGTCCCACGTGGAGAAGCTGCTTTAGGAAGGTACAGTCCACTGGGGATGCCCCGGGCTTTCCCCACGACCGGGTAAACGGTTAAACGGTGGGCAAGTGTCGAAGTTTCTCGACTGGCGAAAAGCACTAGGCTACTTCAGTCACGTTGTTAGAGATGCGAAAGACCAATCAGCATGTCTTTTCAATCATTGACAGCTATATAATCCATCTCTTTGACTAGTCTACTATATACGACCACAGGGTGAGGAATATAGGGCTTCCCGTCCGCTCAGCCGTACTCAAGCCAGCATTATGAACGCGGTTAAAACATATCGGAGCCCTCGAGTGCTTGGCGCTTTGTGGGTGATGGCCGCTAAATCACAGGGTGAGTGCGGGTGAGCTGGGTGATGCTGCTCATAGTTAGGGTGAGCGAGGTGATCAAGGGTGAGTGAGTGGGTGAGCGAGTGGGTGAGTTGACACTAGAAGGTCTTCTTGAGGACATAAATAGGGCCAGGGCTCTTTTATTTCCTGACCGTCAGCAACTGCTTCTTTCTTCTAGGGATGTCAAGCTCATCGATTTGATTTGATTTGATTTGATTTGATTTGATTTGATTTGATTTGATTTGATTTGATTTGATTTGATTTGATTTGATTTGATTTGATTTGATTTGATTTGATTTGATTTGATTTGATTTGACTTGACTTGACTTGACTTGATTTGATTTTGATCCATTGGGCTATCTGGGCCACTATTTGGCCTATGAGCCTCACTCCACGTGGGACAGCTGATCAATTTACATTGCATCTTGGCATTCCCCGTTCATTTCGACCCTCAATCAAAAGTCATGCCCTGTATGATCCTGCACATCTCATGCAATAAAAGAAATATAGGAAAATATATGTGGGAGGGAGGCACTAGTCTTCCGGTCGGTAGGCCAGTCTACCCGTTTCTTTGCAGAACCGTACGACTGCCTTAATCAGAGCTTTGTTAGGACGCCATTTGTGTTTATCCCCGTCTGTTTCTCTCTTGTTCCTGTTGTGATATGAAGCTTAGGGCTAATTCCGCTCTTCAACGGAACTGTCAGAATTGATTACTAATCAATCCTAAAGCTGGATGATGTATATAAAGCCTCAAGTTACTGTTCACAGAAGTTAATCAAGCAATCTTCCTTTAAAATATAACAGTTCCATCCTCCTAGCAAGTAGGACAGGTCACCCCATCTTTTCCCAGCCACTGTGATCATTTCTTGCCGTTGCAGTATCCATTGGATATTGGGTTATATACCATATCCGCAAATTGAGGATAAATATAATGGATATTACTTCAATACCATATCCTCAATGAGGATATCCATGGATATCCTCGAGGATATGAGGATAGTTTGCGGATATCCGCACTAGCATAACTCTCGCTTAATTATCTACTTGGAGGTAGTCATATGCCCCTTATACAGCTTATCAATATCAAATTATTTTTCAGGAATCAGAACAAAAGATATACATGTTCGGTCCTGACCATACTAAAGACCTTATTTATCCTATTCGGAATAATATGGCACCTCTACAGGTTGTTGCATTTTTGAGGAAGATTGCTTAATTCTTTTTTGTGAACAGTAACTTGAGGCTTTATATACATCATCCAGCTTCAGGATTGATTAGTAATCAATCCTGACAGTTCCGTTGAAGAGCGGAATTAGCCCCGAGCTTCGTATCACAACACATGGGAGTTGAAGAGGTCTAAACGTCAGCGCTCATAGCCATGGCAGACGCAGAATGGGAAACGTCCAAGCCGGAGATCGAGCGTCTTTACATTCTGGAAAACAAAACCCTTCCTCAGGTCATGGATGCTATGAAGTCCACGTATGGCTTCAAGAGATCGTACGTGCTGATATACTATACTTGTTGTAGAGTTGGCACCTGCCACCTGCTATTCTGCCGGTCCACGGCCTTACCGCCCTGCGGGCCCCATATCATCACCATCATGTCTCCATAGCATCATCCTTCCTTCAATCAATCAACTACACATTTCATCAGCCATGAGCTTCGTTTAGTCATTCCACGGATGGGTCATCCATTTATTTCAACAATACTACTGGACTTCTATATACATAGCTGACCAAGGAAACAGAAAACAACAGTACCAACGGAAATTCAAGAAATGGGGGTTGAAAAAGTACGAACTACGAGCAGCAGACTGGAAGGTCATTGGGAGACGAGTCGAGAAGAGAAAAAGAGAACATGGCAAGGAAAGCGAGGTCTTCTTTGACGGCATTCAGCATCTACCCGAGAAGGTCAGGAAAGTGAGTTATAAACAGGCTTTTGTGTCCACAAGAGACCAATTCCTTGGTGGTGAGCCTCCTCTGCAAAAATACCGCTCAGTAAGTTTCTAATAAAGCCCTAGGCCCTTCCCCATATACCCCTGAAGGGGTCGTGGTTTGTACCCCAGCATCGCCGGGCATGCGTCTTGAGTGGG
Organism: Hamigera avellanea; assembly: GCA_027569715.1. NCBI lineage: Eukaryota > Fungi > Ascomycota > Eurotiomycetes > Eurotiales > Aspergillaceae > Hamigera > Hamigera avellanea. Next base: position 171,292 of record JAPDKU010000046.1, on the reverse strand, counting down.
ACGCATCTCTTCCTTGGCTACGATTCTCCAAACTGCTACAACCAGCACAGGGCCAAGGTACGAGACGACGGAGCCGTTTCTTCCTTCGACTTCTGCTAACTGTCCTATAGATAACGTATCGTCCAGCCTCGCAGCCTCACCCCGGAGCGCCGAGGTTTCGTCCCACAAGGAGAACCTGGATTTAATGCAAATACTTGGCTCAATCGTGCCCTGGAACAAGCTCAGCCAACCTCCGAATATAAAAAGTAGCTCCCGAATAGCCACGGCTCTCAGCATACTGATGCCAGAAGACTTTGAGGGCCAGCATCACACTGTTTCTGCAAGGCTATGCGACATCAATCAAACAGGCATGGATCGTCTGCATCTGGATCTGTTTTTGTTATCGAACAATCTTACATCGCAAGTCTCAAGTGTGATATCCGGCGCAAGCATTTATTCAGATGACAAGCGCATTATGCAAATGTTCAAAACGTCTGGTTGGACCAGCCTGAAGCGTCTGGAGATCCTTCTATCAACGCCAGAGCCAACAGCTGGCGCCATAGTTGAGCAGCTCTTTGCGAGTGCATTGAGATTGGTCGACCTGGACACTGTGGAGATGATGCTCAGGGCCGGCATGAATCCGAATTTTCCGATTGAGATCGTCGACTACGGGGCGCTTACGCCCCTGCAATTTTCCGCGTTGATTGTGTGGGAGAAAGGCACGGACCTTATGGACCTACTCCTATCTCACGAGGTTGATGTGAACTTGTCGTACAATAGGAAGTCCGCCCTCCACTATGCCATCCGAAGAAATTGTGAAAAGGGAATGCGAACACTTCTGTCCCGTGGCGCTATTATTTCGCCGTCGTGTCTTCATGATGCTGCGAGCTATAACATCAGCATTGAGATTTTCAGGGACTTTGTTGATGCGTGCGAGGATGTGAACGCACAAACGGGGTGGCAGAATATAAATGCCCTTGCCCAAGCTGTGAAGTCCCGAAACGTTGCAATGATAGACATTTTGCTTGCTAAAGGTGCTGATGTCAATTACCTGTTGGATATTACCTTTCATAACGACTGGGGAACAACCACTGTTCTAGGCCTTGGCGTCATATCAAAGGAGCTTGAAATCATAGAGCCTCTATTGCGCGCTTATGTGAATGTCAACCCGGATGTAGATGGGCTGCCTTTTGTTTCACCCCTAGCGCTAGCCGTCGAGGCTGGATCTTTCAAAATTACCCAACTTTTGCTCGAGGCAAAATTGGATGTTGGGGCTGCTGATGACAGTGGAAAGGTAACTCTTCTTGAGCGTGTCGTGAAGAAAACCAATGTGGATTTGTGCAGAGCGTTGATAGCTCATGGTGCCAAGGTAGATAGCTATACCTTGGAATCATGAGGAACAGAGCTCGTCCGCTCTCCTTGTTGCCTCGGAAATGAACAGCCTTGAAATCGTCAACCTGTTGATCACCTGTGGAGCACGACTGAATGATGTCTACAGCAGAGCCCCTGGAACTGTGCTTGGTGCCGCCATTGAAAAAGGAGACCGAGTACTGCTTCATATGCTACAGAGTGCTGGAGCGTCAGTGTTCAGCCAAAAGCTACGCCGCATCGAAAACATGGAGACTGCAATGTATCTGCAGCAAAGTGGAATATTGCAAGGTATTTTGCAGATATGCGGACGCAGTATTCTGACGGCCGCAATATTAGCTGAAGATAATGAACTAGTGCAGTACCTGCTTGACAATGACATCAACATCAATATCCTAGCTACGACTACAGATGTTGAATGTTCTAACTCCGAGCCAACACCCCTGGGAGCAGCAATCCAGACACGCAATTTCTTTGTTGCTGAGGCTATCCTTCAACGGGACGCCAGGGTTACTGACAATGACCTCACTCATGCAGTCTCTGATAGTATTTCTGACGACAACGGTACTCAACTCCTGGAGCGTTTACTGACAGGCTTCCTTGGAAAGGCTCCTACGGCAGTTGCTAATACGATACTGAACGGGAGACGCGACCTCCTGCAACTCATTCTAAAGGCAGGCGTGGACCCCACAGGAGTGCCACAGCGGTTTAGAGTTCGTCGGGATACCCCTGAGTCGGTACTCGAAATAGCAGCCGTGAAGGGTGACAGGTCTATGCTGCAGATTCTTCTTCAGTCTGCCCTGTGGGACCCAAGATCAACCGGCCGTGCTTTGGCAATTGCGGTCTTTTTGGTTCAGAATGACTTGGCGGAGGACTTGCTAAATTTCAGGCCGGACGTGAACCAAGAAATAACGGTCCACGGGTATGATGTGGATGAATATGGAGAGGTAAGGAAGGAGGTCCTCACTCCTCTTCAGGCTGCGGTCAAAAACAACAGGTCGCCTTGGCGCGGAAACTAGCTGAGCACGCCGATATCAACTACCTAGGCGAAGGTGCTCGTCGTCGCACGGCCTTGCAACACGCAGTCGACAACGGAAATATGGAACTGGTAAATATGCTTCTTGCTCACGGGGCTGACATCAATGGGGCCCCTGCTACCGACGGTGGCGCTACGGCATTACAGATCGCGGCCATTCGAGGATACCTTGGCATCGCCCGAAGACTGATTGACTTAGAGGCAGATGTCAATGCAGCTCCTGCAAAATTCAATGGACGCAGAGGCAGCGGCGGAACATGGTCGGATCGATATGCTTCAGATGGTTCTTAATAGCGGGGCATCAATCACCGGCGATGGCAAACGGCAGTATCTGAGAGCGTTGGATCTTGCGGAGAGGAACGGGCATAATGCTGCAGCAAAGCTTTTGATATTCTTTAAGCACCGAGCACAGTCTAGCTCTCCCTAAACAATTTGGAGGATATTAGGGAGCACCAGCGGATCCAGTTATTTGGCTAGAAAGAGATGTACCATGTCTATCATATATACTGTATCATCCAACCATAACCACCGACCTACTTCTCCACATCCCCCTCTCCATCCTCCCTCCGCAACCCCTGCTCGCTCTCCAACGCGCGATCCAAATCATATCCCTCGGTCCACCAACTGGCCACCATGGCCACGCCACACACCGCACAGCACACGGCCCACACGACCCTCAAACTATCCGCATACGCCTCCTTGAGCCCCGTCTTCGCCGGCCCCTCATCCATGCCCCGGATCACCTGCACCAACCCGGCGGAATCCCTCGAGTACACGTCGGCCATGCGCGACAACTCCCCCACGGCACTCGCGGCCAGGGTCTCGCGCATGCGATTCTGAAACACCACCCCGCCCACGGCCACGCCGACCGCCTGGCCCAGCGCGCGGAAGAAGCTGAACATGGCCACGGCGAGGGCCAGGTTCTCTGGTTGCGCGGACGCCTGCACGGCGCTCGCCAGCGAGGGGAACAAAAACCCCAGCCCGAACCCCGGCACCAGGTTCAGGGCGATCCAGACACCAACGCTCGTGGCCGGGGTCATCAGGCACAGCAGGCCGAGGCCGAGGGTGGATAGGAACCAGCCGGCCCAGATGGCCCAGCGATAGCGGCCGGTGACGGAGACCAGGATGCCCACGGCGACGGAGGCGGGGGCCACGGTGAAGGTTTCGGGGAATAGGGCGACGCCGGCGAGGATGGGGGTGTATTCTTTCACGGCTTCGAAGTACAGCGGGAGGTAGTAGAGGATGCACCACAGCACGAGGCCCTGCAGGGCCGAGCCCAGGAAGGAGATGGTCAGCGTGCGGTTGGTGGTGAAGAGGGTGGGCGGGATGATCGGGTGCGAGGCGTACAGGGCGTCGTAGACGGCGAAGACCACGAGGCCGGCGACCCCGATCAGCAGCGGGGCCAGCGTGCGCGCGCTGGCCCAGGGGTAGAGCACGCCGCCCCAGGTGAGGGGGATCAGGAAGGAGGCGAGGCTGCCGACGAAGAGCACGGTGCCGATGTAGTCGACGCGGCGGAGTTTGTGGAGCAGGCTGGACGGGCGGATGTGCAGGTTCAGGAAGAGGAGGACGAAGACGGTGCCCAGGCCGATGAAGGGGAAGTTGATGTAGAAGATCCATCGCTATGCGCTGTGAGTATGCATACATCTATAGTGATGGACAATTGATAGAGAAGGGTACCCAAGTAACGTTCTGCGCAAAGCCTCCCCCCAGGATCGGTCCCGTCACCGACCCAACGCTCCACATGGCGCTGATGATGCCGAAATACGGTCCTCGCAGGCGCAGCGGGATGATGTCCGTCACCACGATCTCCGTCAGCGCGATGAGCCCGCCGCCGCCGACGCCCTGGATCGACCGGCCCACCAGCATGTAGGTGAAGTTCTGCGCCACGGCGGCGACCACGGCGCCGACCAGGAAGAAGAGCAGGGCGAGCAGGATGAGCGGGCGCCGGCCGAAGATGTTGGAGAAGGAGGCGAAGTTGGGTTGGAAGACTATATCTGTGGTATCAATATATTAGACGAGTGGATTGTGAGTTGTTGGACGCACCCGTCGAACAGAGCAGAAACGACGTCCCGCTCCAGAACGCCTCGATAGCGGTTCCGTCGAGGTCTTGCGAGATGATCTATGACCGTGTGAGCATTGATAAACCCAAAAAAAAGACCTTTTAAGTAATCCAAATACGCACCGGCAACGCAACCGACAGCGAGGTCCCGTCCAGCGCCGCCATCAGCGTCAGAACCGCCAGCGTGAAGAACACCAGCATGCCGCGCCGTCCCAGCACGAAGTCCTCTTTGGCCACGACGCCGTGGTTTTCCGTCATGGGGACCGTGGCGGAGGATGTGCCCGAGGTGGTCTCGGGGGTGACATCTTTCGTATCTGCCATGGCCTGTCGGTTTGTACTCGGTAGGGAAGAGGATGAAGGGAAAGGAAGAAGAGGAAGAAGCAGACGTAAAATATATTATCGAGGTAATTTAGCATGGACACCCCAAGCTATTCTTATATACCTACATGACCAGCCTCATTTCAGCCCCAACCAAGTATAGAACAAGCACGTTGCCACGATAACAAACGCAACCAGGCATCCAGCGAGCACGCGGGATAAGTCGGTGCAATCTTCAGCCCGACGGCCCGAGAATCCAATTGCGATGCACATTCGCAGGATCTCGTCTCACGCAGGGACTCGATCGCGCCATTTCGTGGATGTTTTTCATTGTCTGCAGCTTATGTCAGGGTATCGGGGGAGTGATTGGCGGAGAGCGTTTAGGGCTGGAACGCCTGTCCTACGTTGCATGCATGGGATGTAATAAGGGAGGAGGAACCTTGTGCGTAGATTTAATTTCTACATTATTTACTTTCGGTCCATAGACATCTTTGGGCATGAATATTTATTTGATATATACTTAAAAGGCCTTCTGTCTATATAATCTGCTCAACCATAGTACCAATACCAATGCCAACAACAATACCCCAACCACTGCATCCACTTGCGACTCCGGTTCCGGATCCTTCAGAAAGAAGGATAATCCAAGACACTATTGTAAATCGACACTTGGGACGGGATGACTCCGTTCCGCGCGTCCGTTGACTTATGAAAGAGACTTGTATGGGCCATATTGCTCCACCCGAACAAACTCGCGTCGGGTGTAGATACATGCAGCCGGGTTTGCATAGGCTGGGTCTTGAAAACAAGAGACGTGGAGGAAACACAGAACAGCCAGCTTGGATCCCACGGTTGGATATAGGTGAGCTACCTGAACGGGTATTTGCTTTGCTCTTTGGGATGAAGCTGCAAAGCAATCTCAAAGGGGGCGCTGGGATATAAAGCCGATACTAGTTACGAGACTCGAAGGAAAGCAGGCCACCGAAGATATCGCTTCGATGCAGCGTCAGTATATAACGACTGCAACGCCTGTATGACGACTTGCACCATCAGCGCTCCGGGTTGATATGCCCGCAGAAGATCGGTTCTCTTACGGCCGCCATTGCGGCCAGTTCCTGCATGTTGGACGATACCCGCGCCGCAGTGGATATATCCAAGGCGTTTGCAGCCGAGGCCGCTGGGTGCGCCATCGGCTGTTCGGTCTCTTCGCGTGATGTAGACCTTCGTTTTGGATCTGGGTGGGGGTGAGGGGGAGCGATTATGATTTCCACTGTTTTCTCAGATCGGTTTCTTCTTCGAAGTCGCGTTCTGAAAATGGTTTCGGAAACGTTAGAGAAGACTATCCAGTCGCAGGGAGATGAGCGTTCGGGATCTTTGAATCGATGGAGCTCTGAGTCGACCATGTTCTGGAAATGATTGAGCCCTTCCCATGGATAAATACTGAGTGTCAGAGTCAAGTGCTGCGCGATTGGTCGTGAACGAAGCCGGTTGATACGGGCTTCTGTGTAAATATCAGTGTATGGCGAACTCATTTGCAACCGCTGCACCTGTGGCGACGTCGATATGAAAGAAAGGAGAAGATGCGGTCCGCAAATAAATACGATCTGACCGGCAGATCGTTCGATGTAAATACCCCATGTCCACTGATACAGTGCCCGCAATCGTTGGCGGGGCTTTGGCCTACCACTTGCACCATTAGGGCCTCTCGGTTCACGGTGCTTCCCCAGTTACATCGCTGGGGGTCGATGTGGGCGCGGAATATCGGCTCTCTCACGGCCGTCATTGCGGCCAGTTCCCGCATTTCGATGATATTTTGACCGCGGTAGAAATGTCCAACGACTGTACAGCCGAGGCCGCTGGATTGGTCGTGAACGAAGAGCGTTGATAAGGGCTTCGGTGTAAATACCAGTGTATGGCGAACTCATTTGCAACCGCTGCACCTGTGGCGACGTCGATATGAAAGAAATGAGAAGATGCGGTCCGCAAATAATACGATCTGGCCGGCAGATCATTGGATGCACGTCTTACGAAAAGATAACCGGAACGATAGGTGTTGCGATGTTTAACCGATCTGTAGAAGGTATGAAAAAATCATCGTGGATCGGGGCCGGCCGTATATTTATAACCTCTGGGGTCTTATTGTTCTATTACGATGTGTTCATGTTCAATACCCAGTTCAGGACCTGTCTGGCTGGCCCTGATAGGTCCCTTAATGAAGTCGGCAGTGTCATATTGCGGTGGAGCCGGGCGGCTGGCAATGGCCGGTGGAAGCGAAATCCAGTTGGCTAGAGCGTACTCGATTAGGGTCTTTGAATACCCTGCTAGATGCTTCATTGATATTCAGGATTTGACGGATTATGGGCTCGCTCGATCCGATATCCTTCGCTTCTGATTGCTCGCTTCAGCAAGAAGCCTTTCGCTTAGACGGAGGTGATCCATCGTAAGCCCCCAGCGTAGGAACAAGGGTATCATCGTCCAGTATGGTGTGTCGGCTTTTGCTGAATTGATATGAGCTTCCCCAAGGACCGATCAGAGATGCAAAGTCTGGTGAGAATGCAAACCACCGCGTGAAAGACTGGTTATCTGGTCTTCGCAAAGGGTAAAGGCGCTGTTAAGAGCACACATGTCGCCGCGATACGCGAATAGTCTCGAGATCACCTGTCTAAAAAGAGTGAAGAATCTGAGATTCTTCTTTTGTTCAACAATCTGGTGCAAGCAACAACGCATTGCCTCCAGATGATCGGGGAGTCTGGTGAAGCTGGTCAACTTTTCTATTCCCTGTATAGAATAGTCACAATTAGAGCTATATTAATAATCCCAGATTTTACCCAGGGCTTACAGAGAGAAGGGTTGCACCGGGGGTGCCAACTCCGTCCATCCTCCATGTGGTTTTCCCGACTGTCTTGGTTGGACTTCCGGATAACACTATATTGGCGTGGGCCTGTGTCAAATGAAGGACCACGCAGAGGATGTGATCGGTATCTTCTCGTTTTGCGAATCGGGCAGTCCCATGGCATGTCCAGAATGCTCGGCTCTTATTGACTTGGACCAATGGTATATAGCACAGCTGTGAAGGGAAGAAACAACACGACTCCCGTGCTTTCCGTCGCGATTGCCTTGGATAGCGGGGCGATATAATGCCATGTTGTGGGTGGTAAGATCGCTGAGTGTGCACCAGTGGTGTCCATTGTCACGCCGGATAGATTAAGCACCTTTAGGGCGTCGTGATAATGGCCCTCACGATGGTTCGGTACTGCCTGATTCATTACCCACGTCGATGCAGGACGACGCAAGCTATTCCTCCTTCTGCTTCACTGCATATACCCAACACATTCCCATTTCATACCAGATGCAAGACAAGCATCGCCACTTTGAATTGCGCGAGAAGCGTCTCGAACTGTCCCCTGGTGAATTATAATCATGTCAGGTCGTCACAAACACCGGGCACTAGCTATTCAACACCCACGATCAGCACGGTGGTTGTGGAATTTATTGTTGCGCTCGGATGACGTGCCGAGGTCCCTTCTGATGCTTGTACATTTGCTCGGTCTTGGGCGGTCTGTACATAGATCATCATGTGTACAATGGAACACCATAACTCCAGATCTCCTCTTCTTCGACGAGTCACTCTCGACGAGTGCAGGTTCCCACTCGTCGCCTTTCTGGTGGTTCTTTGGACTTAGCTTCTCTAGATGAAAGATGGTCTCGACCTCCTTAAGTGTTAAGCTGCTCACAGCCACTCCGGGCAGCTTGCGATCGCTCTCGACCAACTGTGTCTATCCACACCCTGATAAGGATTATTCGCAGAGTTTATCTCAGAGAGGTAAGACGCAATAATAGGAAGCGTCCAGTAGCCTGCCAGCGGCTGCGCCATATTGATTTCAAGTTTGATGTTTTCGAGATAGAAGGACCAGCTTCTGGTCGATCAGCATGTTCACCCACCCGGAGTCCCCGGACAGGAGGTTGGGAAACCCTTAGGGGTGTCAGTTAGTAGAGCGGTGACCATCTCATATGCCTCTTGCATATTCCCAGGTCCATGCGTCCGGAAGGTAACGACATCGGCCGGACTGAAAAGAGCAATCCGTTTTCCATGTCGTATAGCTTCATCTGGCGGCCAGTCCGAGTCAAGTGGGTGGGTGGTGATATCAGGGCGAGTCGCACAGTTATCGTATGCCTTGTGGTGAGGACGTTAAGCAGGCGGGACATTGGCCTAGTCCAAGTGACTAGCCAGTTCAGTCCTGCTGAGCTACCTGCTTCGTGGGTATCCGTGTATAGGAGATTCCTCAACATGCTGACGCCAATTCACTCGATAATATATCTAGAGTGAATCCCTCCATGAATCTCTTACTTTTACTGGCTCAGTGCGGTGGAGTTTTGATAGTTGATGATAGGGTGCGTTTAATAGAAGATTGTGAAGAACTTCTCCTTTGTGAAGCCCTTGAGAAAATATGAGAAAAGGCTTTCTTCATCTTTCAGTTGGTTAAGTGTAATTCGGTCTTGCAGAATCGATCTCTCCTTCTCATACCCAACATGTTCCTAGGTAAATAATATAGTTAGTAATAAAGTTAAACTCAGTTAAAACTTATATTAGTAATTTACCTTTATGCTCTTCTGCATTTCTGTGCGAGCATTGTTGAAGGTATATGACGTAGAATCATTGGTTCCGTATATACACTCTCAATGAGCTCCTCGTATCCCTTAGTCGTGAACTGACAAAGGTAGAGCTATTATAGCCTCTAGAACCGCATGCCTCAGGGACACGCGACACTTTCTGAGAACCGCTCGGGCCGCTGGCCATCAGGGGTTGTATTCGAACAGATGTCGAAAACGTAAGCGAGGAGCGTGTCCGTTCTTTCGGAAGGAAATTTTCCCATCTAGGGCAAAGATGTCTTTGTCCAAACCCCCTCGGGTGAACGTGATCCATGCATGCTTGCGCGTAGCGAGTTCGCTGAGAAACCCGCCGTGGTTGGCTCATTAGATTTATTTGAAATTTAGAGTGAATGACAAGAACTAATAAAGTATAAAAAAAAGTTCTTTGGTGCAAAAATAGTGCAATTGGCTTCCCCTGCACCGTACTGTCAGAATCTTCTTGACAGCGCCGCCGTCTACAAGACACTCCAGGCTTGTTTCGTATTTCAATCTGAGAAATTGTAGAGGGACCTCCCCTTCGATTTTTTTTGAATAGTGTCGATCGCCGTGTCTCGTCCACTCGAAAGTAGAGATTAAGTTCTGAAGCAACTTCGCGTTCAAACTCCGGGCCTCGTTCGACGTGAGGGGATGACGTTGCTGCAACCTGTGAGGTCGTGATGCCTGGTCGATCCGAACAGGAGTTGAACTCTGTGGTTAACAGATCCTGCCATTCTGAAATTTGTGGTGGTGACGAGGGGGAAAGCGAGAGAGGAGTCGACATCGTTGGCATAGGGGAACTTAGGAAAATCACTTCCTAACCAGCCCCCAGGGATATTAGTCTTCACACACCCTCTGAGCCGGGCAACACCCACTGAAGCGTCGGAAGTCATCGTTATTGAGAAAGGAAGTATAGATGAACGAGACATCGTGCGTTGTTGAAATCGAAGAACGCCCTGGGAAGTTAGACGAGAGGAGCAGGATCCTGTCGAGAGAAGAGGTGAATTTATGGCTGGAAGTTAAGATGTAATCCCCAATCACGATCAGTAAGAGCAGGAGCAGAGTGCTCGGTGTTATGGATTGGGGGATCCGGAAGTCGCATATATCTTCTTGGATTGAAGAACGACGAGAAGGCCGTGATACCCGACTTCCTGAAGGAGATTGACTGCGGGATGGTCTATAAGACTCATCACCTTCACGGCAAGGATGACATACCCATACTGAGCGCGGTCCAACACGGCCAGCCAGGATATCCCATCCCTCCATCAACCGCAAAACCCCCTCTAGAGGCGCCAAAGATGGAATTCCCCATCCTCGGTCCAGCTGCACTGGTAAGAACCGCAGGATGTGCAGATTCTGACATCGTCTATCCCACGGTGAATAAAGCGCGGAGTTCGAATGGAATCACCTCTCGCGAATTCGAGTACAGAAACCCGTCGAGCATGCACGGCGGGAACAGGAGGCATAAGATCTGGGACAGAGGCTTCTTCTAAAGCTTGACCCTTTACTGTAGCAGAGACTCCTTCTGGAGCTTGCAACAGGTCTTTACCATCCTGTATATCAAGCTCATCCTCCGAGTCGAGCACAACTCGAGTACGGCATCTGCGCTTAGATGGTCGGGTACAGGACTTTCATGACCATTATGAGAGTCAACCTCCTGGGAGGCCATATCATAGCTCCGTGGCTCTGCCCGGACACGCTTGCTGCGCGGAACAGAGGAACCCATGATTCTTTAGGGTAGTCGTTATGGAGACTTGATAAGTAGCTAAGCTATACTCATCAACTGTTATGACATCTTAAAAGAGGTCCAGAAGAGAAAGATTAAGTAGTCCACCCTACCTGCTGGGCAAGTGACCCTACTTCCGTATATGGCAAGCGTACCTCTCCATGCTGGATTTCCGGAACTCTGCAATTGATACGATGCCCCACGAGCCCGTAAGTACCCCGTCGGGACCTTGGAAACGACTTATGTGTTCAGACATCCTATCACTGTCTTTGAGACATTCGATCCAGCCGGGAAATTCACAATCAGATCGTTAAGCAAGTAGATATCTCCAATGAACCAGAACTTCTGGGGTGGATCTCCCTCGGCTTTGCCTCGCTGAGACGGTCAGTCATTGTTGATGATGCTCCCATTTGCCACAACAATCAGACATGAGCGTGCATCTTGTGAGCGCGACCCCATTGGCGGCTTTTCAAGAAGAAATCAATTCGTCCTTCAACGGTATAAGAGTACTCGGCCTGAACTCTACAATGAGGCTGGCGCGCTGAGGTGTCCAGGTGGCCTTGCACCTTTGGGTGCTTCATACAGATTGCCATGAGGAAGGAAACAAGCGAGGCATTGACGACTTCCTCGTTCTGGAAGAACCTCCTGACCTCGCGCTGTTGTTGGTAGGGGACCTTGAAGATCCCCATTTCCGAGGCGCGCGAGGGCGAGTTCTCTAGCTCGTCGACGTATCGCTGAAATGGGTTGAATGTAGCTAGCCAGTCTGTAGCTTGATGGAGAAACTGGCGAAGACCGAGTTCGTTCACAGCGCGGGCCCAAGGACGGTTCCTATCCCAGAGACACTTCAGTAGAAGATACTGGTTGTGATCAACCGACTCGATAATCCACGTCTGGCATTCCTCTGCGTTATCTTTTTGCCGGACTGGAGTAACCTAAAAATCTAAGAATTAGTTTGATAGATTCTGATACAAAGAAACCGTAAAATCGTTCCTGGGCGTTTCCAATACAGATTAGATGCACGGCAAAAATATATTCTATATGGCAAGAATTAGGGAAAGAATGTCCCGGTTAAAAAGCTTACCTTGTCATCAACGGCTTTCTTCCAGAGATCTGTCAGATATGTATATACTTCTGTTGCAGAGGCTGGGAAGCGGCTTGGATGGTCGATTGCTTCACCCGCACTGTGAATCACGATACTGGCATCCAAAAACATGTGGGAGGAAGCAAGCCCCAAGCTGCGGCCAGTCGATATGACACTCACTCCTCCCGTTCTAGAGGACACTCCGGAGGACGCATTCGTATCTGGATAGAATTCACCGGGATGTGGCGTGGGCAACTGCGGTTCCCACGTAGGCAAAAGCAGAGGACTGCAACGGGGTGAAAGATGCCAACGGATCCATTTGGCATGAACACCCTCTTGACATGTCAGTCACAATCATATGGACTACAACAATTAAGAAGAAAAGACGATGAGCTCAGGTAGCAACCCACCTCATGGCAGGGCCTGTTTCCAGACTTGCCAGAGCGAGGGCTCAAACCCAAAGAAAAGGCTCGAAGAAGAGAATAAACCGAAAAGTATAGGCATTCACTCGTCGGAGTGAAAATTGCCGAGATGAAGTGAAAAATTTTAGGCAAGAGGCAGAAAAGCTCAAACAAAACGGACTCAGTAAGGCGAAGGGAGTGGTTTCAGAGTGATGAGGCTTACATGGCGAGTAGATGGGGAACGAGAATAGAGGTGTCATAAGCAGATAATGATGCCTGATACCCGAGGGAACGAGAGACGTTGTTCGAGTCAGTTCGGCAGGAAGGGATAGAAAGCGATTTGGTGTAAAAACGAGCTTAAGTCCTGAGATGGTGTTGCTTGATTGAAGTCGTCGCGCCGATGGAAAGATATTTCCGGTGCTCTTTGTTATACCAGTCGTTGATAGGGACACCACGAGTGAATGTCTTCCCGGACACTGATGGACTGCCTGCCCTGGACTTGCGTACGGTCTGTGTTTGAGGACTACCGGCTGGACATGGGATTTGCATATCGGGATCGCGTACAGTTCCTCGGGTTCAGCTTGTGCAATGGGAAGAGAAGTCTATGAAACTCGAGCGTCCATTCCCTTTATTTGTGATATATAGACACCATTTCGCCGTGCCAATCCAGTGGCTGCATCGTTGTGCAAACACGGCCAAGGATGTTAGCCCCCCGGTGACTCGATGCCGAATAACACTTACTTCACCTTATCATCGGCCCGGCCAAACGCAACCGAGGAGCTCGATGATGGGACGACCAGCGAGCGCCCACGCTCTCTCTTCTCGTGGTATGATAAACTGCTCGGTTGCCTTAGCCTGCTCGACTCCCACCGGCGGAAACAGCGCAGCCACAAGGGGAGAGGCTCAGGACGGATACCAGCAGGCCTGCTGCTAGGGGGCCACTGACGGGGTCGGGCTTACTATAGTAGAGGCCGTGGCTCGTAGGTTAGGTAGGATACGGCGCAAGCGGTCCAAACCCAAGCAGAAAGTCAGTCTGCTTGTCACTCTGCCCCGGTTCTCTGCTGGACCCGTCGGAGCCTGACCGTGTCGATCCTTGATGTTTCGGCACTGGCCCAAGCATTTTCGGCCTTTTATAAGGCGACCCGGGGCGCAAGCAGGTTCTACAACCTTGGTAAAGTCATTGCTCGTTCCCACGTGCGACGGACCCATCTCCAGCTGATAGAGGTTTATGGCATAAGTGGGAGGCTTCTTCCGCCCTTAGCCCAGATGACAACTTCTTGTAAAACATGGAGCGAATTTATTGGCTCCATACCCGGAAAAAACTTGCACGTATGCGTTGGTCTTCGACGGGACTAGATTAACCACAAGGCACCCACCCACTCTCCTCCGCTTGATATTTTGTGATAATTTCCAGCGCAAAACCCGCATCGTGTTCGCACTGCCGCCGTACCTCGTCTATCTGTAGAAGATTGAGCTCCAAAGCCACTTGCCGTGAGTACTCTGGGCCAACTTCAACGTCGGATGGATGAGGAGAGGAGGTTTGTTGAACTTGCGATGTTGTAAACGCCGGGCCGTCCGAAGACTCGGGGAACTCTGAAAGATGTCGCCATTGTGTCGGCGGAGACGAAGGCAGAGACGGGAGAGGTGTCGACATCGTGGGGAGTAATCACCAACGCCAGCCAAGTGAAGTGTTTCCAATTGTTCCTTAGAAGATCGCCTTGCCCAGTTTTGTTCCAATTGTTCCTTTGTGTAAGAATCGCCCTCGAAGAGAAGTTCTTCTATGCGCCCACGTTAGCCTCTGCCCACCCCTCTGTATAAAGCCCACATAACTTACCGTGCCGTAAGGCAGGAGAAGTGGTAACGAACCAACGGCAAACGGTCTGCTTTTATCCGATCAGTCTTGTTTGGTCGTGTGTAGCCTTTAGCTAATCCCTGTGGTAACTTTTCTGGCACCTCTAGCCTCAAATTTTGAGGGACCGCCTACCTTAGGACCGGGGGTGGTTATAGTAACGTTATAAGCGAGCTCAAGGTATAACCGTATAAGGGAAAGTGAAAAAAAGTCAGACTCGACTCTTAGTGAAGTAGCGATTTGACCTTAAGGAGAGGGGAAAGTCAGCAAGGGCCTGTGCGATCACATCCAGCTTATTCCTACCCGTAACGTCGACCTTTTTTGACCTCGATAAAAACAATGCTGACCGCATCCATAGCGTAGGAATGATGCTCTATTATTCCCCTTCTCGTGGAGATATCGCGATCCATTTCAACAAGAATAGACCTAAGAGAAAATATTAACAAGAAATCTCTTAATGAGAGTTTCGAAGATGGTGGAGCACCTACCAAGTCGGGCAAATTAAATTTGCGTTAGCCTTGATGGCGTTGTACTCGCTGTCCGAGAACCGAGAAAGAAACTTCGGCCGTCGTATAGTAAGGTCTTCATTCTCCATGATGTGGAAGGACATCTAACACTGAGAGATTGGTTAGTAATTCATTCTCAAAAATTAAGAATATATAGGGTCACGTACATGGTCAAATCGACTACTTATCATCGATTCACATCGGGCCGTGAAGGGGACGGGTTCATGAAATCGTGGCTATTTTGTTGTTATTGCTTAATTAATGTACTCTGTCTCTTTCTCATATCCTAGCTCAATTGAATTCCAAGGCAGGTTCCTTGCTTCGACCAGTTTCTTGAAGAAGATATCGAAATTGAAAGTAAGCGCTTTCCGCGGAGAATCTGTGGGATGGATGGTGTTATTCTGGACGTAGTCGGCGTGAATTCATATACCCGCGCGAAGGTTGCCGATATTTTATGCATACGCTGCCCTTCTCGGCGCTGTCAGTGTATGAATTTGGTGGACAGTGCGATTGGCCTTCTCTGCTTCCATTCCTGGCACTTTGTCTCTGAGATCGAAGTGACCCACATGAACACGCTGTCTCGGATGACCATGGGTGATCTATACCGTAGCAGGATACTGGAGAATAGACTCGAAGCTGAGGCTCGTTATGTGTGGTAGGAAGGCGAGCGTTAACAGGAGTCCGGAATGAATCTTGAGAGGAAATGAACTGTTGGTCTAGATGGTAGGTCTTTGAGAGGGGAATCTTCAGATGTCTTGCAAACGGTGAAACTCGGCGGTAGGAAGAAAGAGGGAGGAGTGGCGGGTGCGTCAGGGCCAGTCTGAGCATGGTTAGTATATACTAGGCATATGGGGAGCAGGTACTTACGAAACGATGGCCAGCTGGGGACCCGGCCACGGTGGGAACACGCGTATAATGGAATCGTGTACCACAAGTCGTTGCAAACTCTTAGTCGTGATGGCTTTATTGCTCGATGTTGGGACTGTGGATATATTCACAGGAATCAGGACACAGGAAGTAAGTGTCGATGAATGCAGGCACAGATCTGATCGAGGTAATGATATAGGTCGGAACACGTTAGGGCTAGAATATAGGCATAGGTAGGTAGTCTTAGACGGGTGAATATGATGGTGAGCGAGCACTTCCTGGAGTTTTTTCACCGTCCGTTTTTTGTCAGCAGCCGGTGGAATCACTGGTATTCGAAACGGTGAAGCTATTAATAACATGGAGGATGGCGCAGAAAGTAAAACTGGCTTATTGCCGCACCAAGTATCTGGTCTATTAGGCACCGCGTCATAGTCTCTCCCCTGGCAGAGGTAAGGAACGATCTGAAAATCTCGTATGGGCATCGAACTCTTTCCATTCTAGTTACTGAAAAGTGTTACCATCATGCCAAACTCAATAACTATGAACATCAATCAATCTTACCGGGATGGGGAGGGACTGTGACCTTGCGTCGGTCCTTGATGACGAAGAGCTCTAAAAAGAAAGAAGGAGGATAGGAGCTCGACGACGCGCAAATCTGGCGAAGAATCGGCGTATTATGACTTTCCATAGAGAATGATGTTTGACTCCGTGGAAGATTGGCGGGAATGGGTTCATCAGCGGCTTCATCGCATAGCAGATTCCACGGTGAAAAATGATGGTGACCCATAGGTCGAAAAGCTGTGTCCTTGTGAATGTGGCCGAGAACTCACGCCTCTCCACTGCAAGAGAGTTCAAAGGCCTGAAGACTCTCTCTCTCTCCATAACTTACTGGTTCTTGAATGCCGGGAGGCTGTGGGATGATTCTTTCAATCATCCCACCAGCTCGCACCCCTCCTGCATGATGATTATTGCCGTCCTCTTATGTCGCATCCTTCTCTTGACCTCAACGATAGAAAGCGGGGCCAGCGTCTTGCTGACCCGCAAAACCCCATATCTGACAGTGTTATAACCCCCCTTTCCAAACATCGGGGTGAAAGATGTCCTATTCAGACCCACTCGATCGGGAGGCCGGTCACCAGCCCTGTGAGGCATTGTGAAAAAGACGACCAGCGCGGCGTTCGGGGTCGCTTCATCTTCCGCATCTGGAAGATCCTTCAGGGTTTCGAGCGGCTTCTTCCCCCCCCTGTCTCGACGTGGTTTCTGACCGAGGAGATGTTGGACCTTATGATGTTAAATATAAACCGTTTTTGACAATTTTGTGTCTTTTTCACTTTTTTTTTTTTTTTTTTTTTTTTTTTTTTTACTTTTCAAAGTTACCACGAAGTAGATGCGGAGCGTCAGCGAAGACCACAGGGGGCCAGGAAGCCAAGCGGAATTGCTCTCCGCGGGAGAGTAAGGTGGAGATCCGCATGCCAGCGGGAACGACAATGGGGCCGGCAGGGACATCAGTTTCACTAGCCGCGGAGGTAGAGGGCGAAGCCGGAACGTAGCTTTTCCCATCACCACGCACCGGCGTCTTCACCATCATTAAGACCACCCTGAGTACCAGCGTCTTCGGATAAAGCGGCAGGGTTATTTGCGTTATTAGAATCGTCGGAATCGTCAGACCAGCGGGAAAATTCACAATCAGATCGTTATCAAGTAGATATCTCCAATGAACCAGAACTTCTGGGTGGATCTTCCTCGGCTTTGCCTCGCTAAGACGGTCATTGTTGATGATGCTCCCATTTGCCACAATAATCAGACATAAGCGTGCTCTTATTCACTGGTTTTGTTAAGAATGAAGCGTCGTCTCCTTCATCGGAATGTATTCTAGATACATATCCTGATATGCCTTGCCCTTGTATAAAGAAAGATGATCGTCCAGGATAATGATGTCTCCTTTCCCTTCGCGGGAGATACACTTGCGGAATATAATATAGATGTGAGTTCACCGCACACAATGTATATCTGGCACACTCCCACAGTCATGGGCTCGCCACATGATATGTCATCTGCCGATTCAAAAGGCTGAAACGTTCCGGAATATCAAAATAAAAGGGATATGTACTCGACGCTGGTGTGAGCACAAAGCGGACAGATGAAGTCGCGCCGGGAATATAGGTTCGTATACCATGCCACTGCCAGAAGAACCCGTTGAAGTATAGTGGAACTGGGAACCGGACCAGCACTGATGGGTTGATAGGACCTTCGGGCTAACCGGTCAAAGTTCAGGGAAAACCATTCATGAAGAGAGTAACCACGAAGAACTGAACTGTCTGGTTTCGCGTAGAAATGCATCGCTTGTTATGTAGATCATCGGCGAGATATTGTCGACCATATTTAGCGATCTCTAGCGGATCGGCCCATTCAGAAGAAGTTGAACTTCAATAAGGATGGAACGCCTCTTGATATTGTCGTGGGAGCTAATCTCGAGCTCGATATCTTCCTCCATCGGAGAGCTGAGGCTCAAGAAGAGGTCATATGCATTGGATAGTCGACAGGGAAATAGTGACGAAGCACCGAGCCTCGTTGGGAAGTAGAAGTATACAGACGTGCAGTACGAGTTTCCAAGGCACAAGTAATGTTTCTGCATCATCGCAAAGCAGGACGACAAGTAATGCATTCCACACCTCTGTGTGCTGAACAGTCTCATAGAGGATGGCGAATATATAAAGGGATCGAGGTAGTTGGATGGATCATAGACCGAAGCGTCAACATCTTCCTAGGAGCATGGAGACCGGAAAGGCATAGAATATCCACCACACGTGTCGAGAGTTGACAGATGGAGAACCGGTGGGCCATCGTCATAGCCAGGTCAGAATAACTCCTGCATCGGCAGGAAATATATTGAAAGGCGCCTTGACTCCTGGTAGAGAAAGCGGTATAGTTCCTTATCTCTGCTTTCCTAGCTTATAGTCAAGCTGTTCGTGTGCATCGATGCTTGTCCCAGACTGATTTGTAGATAGACACCTTCCTGGTGGTGATGCATGTTCGTGATACCGAGCAACCGGCTCGACGAAAAGCTAGTCGCTCGCTCGTTGATGCACGGGGAGTATTCCAGCTGGATTGTAGAAGGAAGAAGAAGGCAAAGCAAATGGTTTAGGGTTATGAACCGGTGCAGAACGTCCCGGATATATTCCAACAGGTAGGTGACGAACGGTCCTCACTAAGGCCGACGTGCATCTCGACGGAACCATACTCGATCGACTTCATCCTCTTCGGCTGCAGCTCCTTTCGCTCGGCATCAATCTGCAGACATCACCTCCTCCCTAGGATTTGTCTTTTTCCGACACAACATGTCTTCAAACCTCACACGTGCTGGCACTTGCATGTTGGAGATAAGGGTCCGCATGACAGGAGGGGTCGAATTCGAGGGAATTCGTTTGGGAGCTTGGGTTATGGGTGCGCATCCCTTGATAATCCCACTCAAGCTGAAGGTGTACGCCCGTCGAAAATCAACCTGCGTTGATATTTTCAGGCATAGTAGGACAGTCGTCAGGCTTAAGTTTTGCGAGAGTATGCAGACTTGAAGGCATATATATATGTGTGCCATCTCAATGGGCTCCCCCGCACCCGTCACCACACAAAACTCTCTGTCTCTTTTGGCGCACTAGCAATTCTTAAACTAAGTAAAACGCTATCGGCCCGAAAGCGTGTTGTTGCAGCTCGAAGTAATTGCGGAGTTGTGTTGAGGTCTAGGAGTCGTCTCAAAATGATATCCATCCTTAAAACGCGTAAGGAACCACGTTTCATTGTAGGTGGAGAAAAACCCGTAGCGACATCTGTGTAGATCCATGTACCTTGCAACCTGACCTATTTCTACATGTTAGCAGGTCAAATTCTAAGATTATGTGGCTGGAATATGCATCAAGACGAGGCCCAGATGGAGCAAGCAATAGTGAGATATACTATGAATCTCCACCCGAGCCTTCGTCTATTACCCACCTGTCCTCGTCGCACACGTCTCAGTCATAACCCAAACTGGCTGCAGATTCATGAAATCGATGGAAAAGCGACCAGACGTCTAGTCGCACACTGAGTGGGGGTAAGGGGACAACCCCAGACTCTGGGGGGGACAGAGCGAAAACACGCCATTATTTCAGGATTTTTCATGTTCAACGGGTTGAAAGGATAGTTGAAAGAATAGCCTTCCTCGGCGCGGTGCTCCAGCTGTGGCAGGCGCTGCTTGGATCGTATTTGTTACAGTAAGAAAATTGCCCTCAATTGTTCCTTTTTCAGGCAAGAAAGAAGGGGAGTCCCGGGCAGCACGGGCATCTTGGTGAAAAGCTGACCGGCCCCCTTTAGCCGTGATGGGAGTCTCCTGTCGGTTTGTTGAGCATCCAGGGAAGGCAATATCCTTGGTGCGACATGTCGAAGGAGTGCCGATACGGAACAGCCATTCTGGTATCAAGGTAGGGAACGCAACCAGATCGAGGTGATTACTGGCATGCCCTAGTCTTCTGGAGGACGACGTCGAGCTGAGGAAGTGGCTACGATCCCAAAACTCTTCATAGCCTGTATTGCCGACTTTGGTCCCCAGGGAAAAGGGGTAAATATGAGCAGTTTCGATGCAGTCAACCCCCTCGAGTAACAAGGCAGGAGTATTTGTCCCTTTTTTACACTGTGTCTGTTAGCAATGTACCAGGGACTGTGTATGCGGCTTGCAACTCACATCATGCGATCATATTCCGGGATAGTCTCGTCCACCATGTCCTTGTGTAGTGGATTCCTGGAACGACAATCTCTCCATCTCAACGATGACAAGGTGGGAGCCGCAAACGGATACCTTGAAAGCACGGGACGCAAGCCTTGCGGCTTTGATGTCGTGATGGACACACAAGGGGGGGCCAGCTGTGAGGTTCACAGTCTTCCACCACTGGGAAGGTTTAACGTGGCTAGCCAGGGGCTTCTTCACTGCGGGTTCTGAAAAGGGCTTTTCTATTTCTTTCCCAGGGTCGACTCCTTGTATTGATGCCCCCGCCATCGGTGATAGCAATATCGCTCTCCCTCCGCTTCGAAAGATGTGGCAAGTCTGTATAATAGCGACGTTGTCCTTCCTCGTCGAGCTGCTGTCGACACGGACACTGTTTTTCGCGATCCCACTTGACGCGAAATGTCGCATATTATTCATGACCGCAGCAATTCTGTGTAAACCCACTGTTGTCGAAGAAAATTGTCAGTACTTCGTTGGCACCATACGCAGCAGACGTAGTAATTATTTCCCATGTTTTGTCGTCCACAGGATCTTGGCACCCGGGTGGATGGCAAGGGCGTCGGCGGCGAGGAATGCCGTCTTGGTCCGAGGCTGTATGGGTATATATGTGCGACTTCAAGCGGTTCACGAAACCCGGTGAGAATGACCCGAACACTCTTTGTCGCGATCCCACTTGACGCGGACCCGGGTGGATGGCAAGGGCATGCTGTTTTGGTGATGACCACGACGCGGACACATTGGCGATTCAATTTATCTTGCCGAACATCTCACCGGCCCGGAGCATGGTTGAAGAACAGAGACAACGAAAAGAACGCTCTCGATCAACGGGTTGTGGAATCAAGCGACAGTACAAGCAGGTAGGGCATGCGACTCGGCAATGCGTTTCCGATGAGGCCTTTTTCATTCCCCTTCCGTTCGGGTGATTCCGTCATCTTCACGGTAGCACTTCTATGTGGTGATGCATAACGTGAATGCTGCCTCTGAATTGTTGGTATATCAAGTATATCGAGACGTAGTACGGTGTCTGCCGCACCGGGATTAGTGGAAGCAGTTGAATTTATAGAATACCACATATGTGGCAATGTGTTGCACCCCCTCGCGTTTCGATGTTCTTCCACCAAAAGATATAAAAGAATGTTGTGATCAATCATAAATACCCAGTTGAAAGTCATGGTTTAACACGCCGCCAGCGGACCATGTTCACAGAGTTTGATGAACTCCCTTATGTCTGCAAACCACAGGCAAGCCCATCCGATCGAATTAACTTGAGGTTCTCCAATAGTGCGTAACAGCTGCATGATCAGCTCGCGTCGCTGTGGGTCGAGGAGCTCGTCTGCACGGCCCATGGTAGGCGATTGGGCTTGGTCGGAGGTAAGAGAGGTGGCTTGTTGGGTGGGCGTAAGTGTCGACAAAACCGATGAAGTGCTTGCTGCTGGTGAATATAGCAAGCTATCCGCATGTGGATGATCCACAAGTATCAAACCACCTGGTGAAGTCGCACATCCACCGCTGGGCACATTCACCTCTATGGTGAATAACCCAGCCACCCCGCACCGAAGCATCACTTGGTCGAAAGTGCGAATCCAGCGCAGTTCTGCTGGGCTCAGAATTCATCGCAACCAAGGATGTTCGAGCGCTTGATCTCAGGCCAGGATATCCACTTCGTATTCTGGGGAGCGAGTCCAGGCCCCGACGGTAAGGTGGCCCACTGTGATGGCGTATGTGCTTGTCTGGCCATAAGGCCAGGTCTTCGAGGTGTAGCAATCATAAAGTCAATGTATGCCTGCTTCCACCGAGAAAACGTTCCAACGATGTGATTTTTCCGTATCAACTGCGCACGGGTCTTTCTTGGACTTGGATAGTTGTAGAAACTCGACGCAGGCAGAATGGAAAGGCGCGATGAAATGTTGAGGGTTGAGATGAAAGTATGGCACGAGGACGCCATCTATGTTGCATGCTAGATGCAAGCAAGTGGAGGGGAGACGAACCCTTCATTTCATTCTCTCGAAGCGGCGGTCTGAAAGATAGCTTTGAAGAGTGTGAATATATAAAACAACACAATATCTGGAGCCACATGTCGCGTGAATTCCCGTCTGGCATACAGCTCATCATAAGCCGTGAATATCTGTCACCATCCCACAGTGATGTCTGACCTGTTGTGGTGAATGGCTTCAAAGAGACTCTGACTTGAGTGAATCAATCATATCAACCCCAAATTCTAGGATGAGAGCAGGGAATCACGAATTGCTGCCGCAATCGTCGAGCGCCACGAAATGTAGAGTGGAAAGGCTCTTGACAATAGCCTGTCGGAGGGAACGAAGCTAAGCGGTGAACCAGAATGGTTTCGCGCATTTTGGGTCGACGTCAAGCAGCGGCCATGGAATTCACATCGTATGTCGATGTTTCCCTCTCTGTTGAGGTTGCGGATCATGGATACCAAGCTGCTTGTAGATGGGAATGTGCAAGCAAGACAATTCTATACTCCGGGGACATTGCGTTCCCGTTGATATCCGGACCACGAGTTCAGCGACGCTGTCGCAGCATTTCTTAAATGCACTTTTCCCGTGCGAGCCGTTTGTTGTTCTCCTCCAGGGAAGACAGACCCGGACGTGGAGTGGAGCCTTTGGCAGCGATAGATATTCTTCAACCATCTTGTAGGCGTTCCGGATATCATGCGGCTTTGCCGTCCGGAATTATGGTCTCCGATTTTTGTGCCCCTTGCGCAACGTTTACCAGATATTGTTCATCATTGGCGACTGCTTCGCTACACTTGCGCTTCACATGTGCCACGAGATTATACTCGGGATTTCCTTCGACCTTTCGGGATAGGGACGACTTTGAGGGTCTGTATCATCGTCTCTCCTGGCATGGCTTCGGAGTGGCTGTGGGGCTGCCAGGATTGTAAAGAGTATAAATGGCATGTTCGTGATGCCGCTGATGAGGAAAGAAAAGGCAATGACATTGACTATCTGGATGGATGATGATGATGTGTAACCAGCAGTGGCGATTCTTTCCTGAATAGCGATAAATATATGGACCGCTGGTATTGCCCTTCGAGATATCGTATAGCCTAAGGGGCCGGTTGCGGAATGTCCTCGCCTCTCTGTGGCTCGAGTTTCTGTGCCAATGCCATTGTTCATGAGTGTTAATTGAGTGTGTGATCTGCCGACACGATAATGATATATGCTCTTCCATTGTAAGTTGCCACACGTGGCCCAGTACAAGTCCGGTGCAGTAACGTCTGAGGTGTTGCTCGTGATGGACTCCGATCTTCTTCTTCGGCCTCACCCACCGCTGCAGCCCGCAAGGGTGAAAAGAAGCTCCATAGAGCGGTAGAGGCGCGGCGGAAGGGCGAGGGTGTCGCGGCCGCAGGCGCCGGGGCGGGGGAAGCTGGCTCCACTGGCGGGGCAGGAGGTGGCGCAGGAGCAGCAGCCGGAGTTGCACGACGCCGCATCTTTATGTCGACATCCTTGACAGCCAGACGCGCGGCTTCGGCGGAGGTATTGCCTCCAGCCGCAGCGTCGGCACACAAAGCAACGGCCCGATCGGCGAGCGCCTGTTGCTTAGCCGGGATCTGCCAGACGGTTAGCAAAGCTGCGGGAACGTCCCGAATAACACACTCACGGGGAAGCATCGTTGATGCACGCTCGCACAATGGCGGCAAACGCGACGCCTGCCCTCGAATACGCAGGTGTGTGCAATGTTGCGATGGAGGAAACGGACGCGCGTGGTCGTCAGCGGAGTTGCGAGGACCGATACCGAATAGCGTGTAACAGGAATGTCGTTTTCAATCACCTCAGGAATGGCGTTTTCAATCACCTGTTTCTGTGATCTAACGGAGGGATCTGACTCTTCACCTCCGGATCGTATAACCTCATCAGGGGTTTGGTTCCGTTGATGTTTTGCGGCGTCCTTATGCGCTTTGTCGAATGGGAGCAGGGAATAATCACAAATTGCTGCCGCAATCGTCGAGTGCCAGGAAGCCAGAGACAAGGTGGGATGGGGTATTCACGGTGAGACGTGGTCCTTCCTGTTATATCGAACGGACGAGAAAAAGCCTTGGAGAAGGTCATATATGCAAGATGAGATGTTAAGCAAGAGGTATAAGGTATAGACTAACCAGGTCCAACCCTGCAGCAATTATAGGTCTTAGAAGGCCAGTATCCAGTCCCAGTCCATGTTGACGAGATCGGCGCAATGGTTTGAAGGTGTTTGAAGGGTTTGAGAGAGAGAGCAATGAGACGATGGAGAAGGGTAGTTTTATAGCCCTCAGAGTGAATGGAGAAGCAAGCAGAGTCGATGCCCGGTGAATTAGGGCTTCGAGACACACCGGATCCACTATAGTTGGCGTGCCGCGTGATGAGCTTGGGGTATGAGGAAGCAGTGCCTAAGATGTAGATAGTGAATGCGTCGGGATTGCAGCGGATCGGAAAAGACAAGCAGCAATGTTTTGCTGAATCCAGCCACGGGATATATGCTTTGCGATCTCCTCCTCTGCCTCTCGTAGGAGAATGCGTCGCGATTGCAGTGATGCCGACATTGCTGGTTCGTCGTTCATCGGCATCCAGAAAACTGTCAGGTTCGCATGGATCCTGTCAAGTATAGCCACGACGCTCTGCAGTGCAGTCGGAGCAGTGCCGCCCTAGTCACTCGGTTCTCCAGAGGTAACGACCCAGTCGACCATGACGATATCGGCTTGGTTGCCCTGCATTCCATCCACCGTAAAGAGGGAAACCATGCCCTCCCAAGCAATGTCGAGTTTGCGCGAAAGGTTGAGTATTGCATCGATGTAAGCCTTTTTTTGATCGGCATAGGTCGGAAGGATGCAGCAAGACAAACCATGAATTGCGTGATCCAATCCTTAAATCACACCATCGTTGAAGCATTTCACCAATCGTCATCTGTCCCTTACGCGTATGGTCCAGTCGTGGTCGGATCTCCCAGCCCTTCGAATAGGCGGATCGCGCGGATGTGCGGAGCGGCGTTGTTTGATGGGTGGGAAAGATCAAAGAATCAAAAGGACGAGAAAATAGATGACTTTTCCGATTGTGGACCGGAAATCATGAGCTTTTGCAAGCAAGGTATGTTCAACTCCCAAAACAAGAACCAAATGAGGGAACAATCATGCGTGGGGTTCTATTATGGCTTGAACGATTGCCTTCCTGTTGCTTATCCATCTTCTTTTTAGGTCATCGCGACACCGAGACGAGTATCACTTGCCCATTTTGTATGCAAAGATGTCATATGTAGGAGATGGACGGCCTCGTGATTTCTCGCACCGTAAGGTAATCAACAAAATAACAAGTCCAACTGTAGGACAGCCGTTCATCCACAGGTCTTTATTATTGCGGAGGTAGGGAAATTCGCCATGGGGAACCGGTCCGTCACTCTTGGACACGCCGAGAGAACCCAATATGCCCATCGACATTCGATCCATCGGAGGAATACCACCCAGACCCAGACCCATGTGTCCCTGGTATGACCAGCGTATACCAGGGTTACGGCTGGGTCATCGAGATGTAGGTGGGTAGTTTCTGGACCGTCTAATTTGTCAGGAGTGACTGCTGCACTCATCGCAAGGGACCTGTGGGTGCACTGATGGCACATGTAAGCTGTACACCGACGACACCTTGGTAGCTCCGTCCGATAAGATGCAAATATGGAAGCTTCCTTCGAGGCTCAGATCAATACAATCAGGGCAGATGAATTTCAGGTGATCTTTTTTTCTCGATTATCTGTGATTCCGCCAATCACCCCCCATGCGGCGCTCTCCTTATCGGCATGAACGACAACAACGGCGTGATGTGCCGTGCGGTTTGATCGGTCGAAGAAACGTCTTCACTCTATACACATTCTGAGCCATTCGAATAAGAATAATCGAACCCCTACCGCGGCGTCATCACTGCGCGCGGTTTCGGGATTCACTACCATACTGACGAAGGAAATGGTGCCATCGATGTGAATCCCCCCTGGCCATCAGCATTTCCGAGGGATGATTTCATGCGTAGGCACCCGGTGCGGTGCTTTCAAGCTTCTCTCGCACTGCAGTACGCTTGGAGTGCCCTGCGCAGCCAGATGCAAATAGCCCCGGATGGTATGCAAAGATGCCATGTATTCACAGTGCATGTTGCTCGTAACGCTTTCCAGTCCCTTCGACCTCTTTGTGGCCGTCTCAAGGTACTCGCACCAAGTGTCCACAGAATATGCCAGTTCCTCGTGAACGTCATCTGCAGCTCTGTATGCCATTGTAAGGCACGTCCAAATGTGGGGGGAGAAGACATCTTGACATCGGCAAAAAGAAAAAGGCTTTGCCGGATGTGCAGACCCACCACCGATACATCAAGAGAGGAGCTGTGCGCGGGGTATTGTGCGTCTCGAGCAATCTTTTCCTCGCAGGGAAGGACTGCATGCCCAGCCCGAACGGAAGCGCAGGAGTCATTATTGAGAATGCCCTAAAGGTGAAGGGGTGATTCATGGTTGGCTTCCATTCTGCGTTTGGTGACTGGGGAAGACAGCCCAGCCCATGTACTGGTGGGAGTTCATCTTCAACATGTGAGAGGAGGAACTGGATGTAGGGTCCTTTGGTTAAGCTGCCATGATGGTAACTGAAAGTCTTTTCGAATGATGCCCAAGCTGTAGATATCCACATTCTCGGGTGCTAGAGCTTGAGGAAATGAACAATATGTCGAACCCGCTTACTCCTCCGCCTTTCGCTTGGGTACGTATGGATGTCCTTCCGTCCTCTTTGAATGATAATCAACGCAGGCGGTCCGTCTGCATCTCCGCTGACCTCCTAGGCTTAGCCGTAGGATCTTGATTGCTAGCATTTGGATCAAGTTGGTTACCAAAGACGTGGTAGGAAAGGAACGAAGAAAGGGAGAAAGGCAGAAAAGAGGATCATTATATAACCCCGTGGAAGGGCTGTGATCAATGTAGTTGTCTGGCAGTGCCGGATGACCATTCCATGGTGAATTGCTCCGCGTGAAATGGTGCATCGCCACCATGTCGATGAATCGGTGAATGGCGACGGCGACCGCTTCACAATAATGAGTGACAGCTGGCTGGTAGAAATCGGAGAAACAACATTGTAAAACAGCAAATATGCTGGGCGATTGTGGCAAGCTTCGTCACTGTCACCGTCACAAATCCACCCTGTGTTTTTTCCATCTCGGATAGGGTGATTCAACCTGCTGCTGATCCACAGGAAATGAT
Organism: Hamigera avellanea; assembly: GCA_027569715.1. Taxonomy (NCBI): domain Eukaryota; kingdom Fungi; phylum Ascomycota; class Eurotiomycetes; order Eurotiales; family Aspergillaceae; genus Hamigera; species Hamigera avellanea. The sequence continues at coordinate 143,508 of JAPDKU010000046.1, read as the reverse complement.
TGGCATCCCCGGGATATAGAAGATGGAACGCTGTAAATGCCGTATTCATCGCTGGCATGTTCGCGGTAGGAATGATGCGGTTGATATGGCGAAAGGATATATCAAGCGACAATTCACATTCAAGAAAAGCACAAACGAACTCCGCTGTGGCCTCAGGCGCCTCACGACCGTGAGTCGCGATCGGCTGCAATTACACCGGCCGGAAATTGGCTAGGCGTGCCACTCTACGACTGCTGCAAGGAGCATGAGACGTGGCCACGCACCAGGCAGTTATTGCATTTCTGCCCAATGCCCCCGGAGATGCAGTCTCCGAACGGTTTCGACGCCGACGGATTTCTGCACTCCGTGCACTCCATCCCGCGCGGTGGCCGGCTTGATCCAGCAGGATTTGAATGCTCTGTAGAGGATGGTATTGTCGCAAAAACATGTCTGGCTTTTTCGAAGATTCTCCTCCACCTAAATTCTCACGGGAATCTTCCTCGTCGGAGGAAAGAAAATGGATATATTGCCCCCGTAAAACCATCAAAAGCTGCGATCAAGATTATTGCCAGCTGAAGGGAAAAGAAAGCGAGTCACCAATTGGTCAGTGAGAAGAGATAAATTCAATCCGAAAGTGTGCGGCCGAGAACTGCTTCATGGACTGATAAAACAGCGTAGAGGCCACAGCGGGCTTGTATCTTAATCGTTGCGTATGGGCCACGCAATCAGAGGAAAAAGAATCCCGTCCGGACCGGGTGCATTGGACAACATGTCGCTGGCAAATGGAGGCGGTCTCCTTGCGTGTTCTCCAACCCGGTAGTCGCGTAACTGGATGGCGCGCGAGGCTCGCTCTGTTTGCTCTGGCCGAGGACATAATCATCCCGTCCCTGCTGTAGATTCACCCACGGTGATGCAATCGTCTTCGCGGCAGGTTCTCGAGGCGGATGATAGGAACTCAGCACGTAAAAAGCCATTTCAGTATCTTTGAGGATGATTGTACGTAGATTATAAGAATATAGAAGCATCGCATACCTCGCGGCATTCGAGCGCTGGAGGTTCGCTCCGCGAGAGAATCCCGCGGTAGTCAGCCTAGTGTAGAGTGTATATAAGGATCAACAACGGGTCCGTGTAGGAGCGATCGGTGCTGGAGGAAATTCCCGTGAGAATTCCGGTGGAGGAGAAAGAGATGAATCTCCGGCAGAGTCGAGCTCGGCTGTCTCGAACTGCACACGGCGTACTCGTAGAAACACAAGTCTTCCCTGCCTCCGCGTTAGCATTCACAATCAATATTCACTGCGATCGGTATATAGTAAGTAGTCTTCGAGTGTCATACATACTATGGACCAGGACCAGCGCCAGGGGATACTGCAGTCCCTCGAGCAGCTACCATGCGGTTTAGGAAAATGGTACGGAGTGAATGGGATGAGATGTGGAGTCCCCTTTGTTCTCCCTGCCAGGATGGAGTAGGAGGATGAATTTGTCTGAGTGGGTCGACATTATTCTGTCGGTACGATGTGGAGGTTTTGGTCGATCCAGTAAGTAGATGGCTTCGCAACGGATCCATCAGTCGTGGAATGTATCTTCATGGCCATGGACAAGGGGCTGACGAGGACATATGTACATGCCCGGGCAACAAACGAAAAGGCCAGGAATGTTGAGGCACCATGAGATCCTTTGGCTGAAGAAACATGGGAAATATATAAAGATGCTTGAGGATATATAAGACAAGAAGCCCTGTATTGGGGAGGAGTGGTTGTAGGAAGGAAGAAGGAAGCAGAGAAATGGGAGGGGGGGATCGATGGTTATATACCCTGGCCTGGGATGGGGTGGGTGAATGTATCGTCGGTTGAATGGGTGAATCAATCGATTGGAAAAGACAAATATTTGCCTTTGTGTAACAGGTACTGCATGAGCAATCTTCACTGGCAAATGTGGACGAGTTATAGTGAATCTTCATAGTCATTTACAAAGACCATTGAAAAATAGATGTAATTCTTGCATCCAAGATGGAAAATAGTATACAGTCCACGAGCGGAAACATACATACTCCTTTATTCTTTATTGCATATTCTCCGATGCGCCAACTTGTCAGATAACTTGTCAGATAACGACAAAGACCACTTTATCATCCATCGCAACCTCCTGCGCATTCGTAGAGCAAACAGCAAAAGGCGATATTCGATACAACCTAATATCACATATGGCTACAATGAGCCATGCAGACATAACATCCATACGAATATGACAACAGAAATGGATGGTCTACGAAGGAAAAGCCAGTAGTAATATATGATTCTCCTCAGCAAGAAAAAGGAAAGACCAGACTAGAAAAGAACAAAAGAGCTATCCGACTGAAACGGCCACGGCATCTCATGGTCATTGGGAGTGATCGAGACACCCGATAGAGGCATAGAAGCAGTAGAACGCCATACGGCTTTGGGTGTACTGAATGGCGTCGGCCACTTCAGTCCTTATCCGGTGTCTTTCCGCGATGAACTCGTCCGCAGTTTGCATCCGATTGTCGGTCGGCGAAAACTCCGATCTCGGGGATTATGGTTCAGGGATTTGATCAGCCGAGTTAACAGTGTCAAGGAGATCGTTTGGTTCCTGATTGGGTTGGTGTAGCTGCGCTTGAGCGGAAGTGGAGGCTTGGTCTGAAGGCGAGGAGTGATGGTCAGCTCGATCGGTTGGTGAAGGCTGCGGTGAGGGATCAATACGTTGGTCTGGACGCGGATTGCGCCGTGCGGATTCGAATTTTTCAACAAGCGTCGGTGCTTGAGCCGATACAAATGCGGCGGGTTGCCACGTTGGTTGACTGACGTTCTTCCATTGAACTAAGTAGAACCAGATTTTCCTTTTTGAGCCCGTTCGTATGGCCATGAATTTTTTCTCGAGAACCTTATCGACTTCGAACGGAAGGGAGAGCTAGTGCACCTGGAGAAGTGCGGAGTAAATAAAAGCAGACGAAGATCAGGCCGTATATGCGACGCCAGCAATATGGCAATGGAGTTTGTCCATGTGAATAGCAGGTCTCATTTTTGGTATATCGGCGAGGTCCGTAATACCGAAAAAGGTACATCTCATCGGGGGGCAGGGTCCGCTCTTGGCGGATTCGATCCAGCTCCTCAAGCTGGGCTGGATGTAAAAATGTGGGTTATCGCTAAATATTGAGCAGAATCAACCCCATCCTGGAATTGGGCAAATCTCGCCTCGATGAACTTGATCCGGGGTGAGATTTGGTGCTTGATATTCAATACCATTGGGCAGACTAGGTTTGAAAGATTATTATTATTAGAGGCCCGGTAGCTAATTGATTTAAAGAGGTGATAACTTACCTTAAAGCGACTATCTTAATAAAAATTACTAGAAGTTCAGTAGTAATAGCTGCGTTGACTCCGAATATTCCTGGGGTCATAATAATAGAGTTAAGGAACGCGACGATCAAGTATCTGTATCAGATATTAGCTGCTATACTATATAAAAATAGTATATATATATAACTCCTAATCAATATACCTGATTTCGGTTCCATGTATATGCTGGTGGCACTCATATTGAGAAAGCGCGTCACAGAGCCCCCGGCCATGGGAATTGGCGCGTCATCCAAATCAACCTGAGCGGGCATGACTGTCGCTGTAGCGTCGACACCGATGAAATTGACGGTGGCGCGCGTCGCGACCATACGACCAGGCGCTCCAATGTATCCGAGTAACTGGCCATGTCGGATGCGGATTTGCGTTTCTCCCAGGTTTGCATATGGAAGGACATTAGTTCGAGCGGTGATGAGAGCAGCCGGGATGCTGCCGAACGTGTGAGAAGTTGTATCAAATTGTGGTACTGTGAGCGAGAATGGATATCAGAGCTTGGCCTTGACATTGCTTCCCAAGGTCGGATGGGGTTCTCTTTCGTACAGAAAATGCTGTGCCCCGAATAGATCTAAACACAACTGATAGACTTGGGGGGGGCGTTATATGTATAGAGCCCTGTCCATTGGGACGATTCGAGCCGGTCACGATAATATCCCGATCGCTCCTACAGCAGAAAATAAGTGTCAGCCGCCAACAGAGTTATCTATTTAAGTTATAGCGCCAGGAAACGTAGGCCCACAAAGAGTGAATTGCCGGTGACTCGCCACCAAGTTTGATAATCGGTGACAACGCAATGATTTGCCCACTGGTCAAAGGCAAGAAGAAGTGGGCAGGGTGAATGCTCTGTAGAGGGACAAGTCCGGACTCACGATTCTCTCGATTATGACCAAATAGGGTGGGTAGAGGCCAGGCCACAATAGCTCCTCGGTAATGGAGTTACTCTGCCCTGGACCCATGATTCTGGCATGATCCCCATTCGGGTTGATCCACCGTTCATCCACCCGAAGATGGAAGAAACCGGTTCGAATAATATAGACTAGAGAATGACAACCATGTTTAGCGGCAGGAGCATATAAAACACAAAGATGCTTGGTGTGGTGGTATATAAAAGAAGAACCCTATGTAGAGAGGAGCAGTGGTGCGCAGGAAGAAAGAAGGGGGGGGGCAACGAGGATGATACGCGGGGCAGGTAGAGTGGGTAGGTGAATAAAGGGGAAGCAATCAATGCAAAGAGACGAATAGATGTATATTCTCTATGATGGTCAAATAATATATGTAGCTTACTTGCAATAATGACGAATGGAATAGCATATCCAGAAAGATATTATTACTTCAACTGTGGAAATGTAAACACTTCAATCAATCGATGAAATCCCAGTGTCCTATATGTGCATCATTCACCTTGCATATTAAATCCATCCATCCCATCCTTCCTTCCTTCTATGTATGTATGTACCCTCCCCTCCATCGATGCGCATCGTATTCATTCAACATCCAATTTAATGGCGAGGAACCTGCGCGAAGCGGGGGTTGAACGGGTTCTGCCAGGGACAAATATTTGATCAGAATTTAATTTCTTCCTCTCGTCGAATTGGGGTAAAGTAAACCCTAAGAACTCACGCCTGGCTTGTGGCACGTCTATAACAACCCGGTTGGTTAGCTTTCACTCCGTTTTGGCATAATCAATACATGGCGAACCCACCGAATCAGCACCGCAGTACAGAGGAGGACAGCAGCTCATCCCGCTGGCGGTAGAGTTGCTGCAGACGTCGCCGCCCTGTCGTTTGCATCGAACTAATTAGCATTTTCTCTCGGCAGATATATATGATATGCTGTCTTCTGAATAACGTACCGCCTTGCACGAGATGAGGACCTCGGCGGACGCGACGCCGAGGAGAGTGACGAGGGCGGAGAGGAAGCGCATGTTGAGATCTATCTTCAAGTAGTGTTATGGTTTCTGAAAAAATATGTTGGTCAGCGATGACGAGATATTGTACTGTAGATACTCACATCGAAGAAGGCTCGGATATTAGTTAGCAATATGATGTTAGTCTACGACCAAGAGAACAAGAAAGAAGAAGAAGAAACGGGAAAACAAAGCAGCAAAAAACAGGGCAACCAGGGCCCTCCTTCCAAATAAATGGGGTCAAACAGTACTCCGTAAACCAAGCCGATTGATTCAGGCACACAACAACCTGTGGATACGGAGTACTGCATGCACCTGTTTTTGACGGCAGTACAGAAGATGTCCACCAATAACGCCACTCGGGGGCGATATTTTTACCTCGTCCCCCTGAAACGATGCGACGGATCAACGGACCCAGTCGAGCTGGCCGGAACCAATCAGCGCCCGCTGGATCTACGAGATGAGACATCCCCCTCGTTGATCTGCGGATCTGGGACAGTCAACCTTACAAGGTTGGTTAAGCAGTGGAGAGAGATGGACGGTTCTTGGCGGGACATCCGTAAGGGATGGCAGGAGGCGACCACTGACCAGGGGAAGCCCTAAAAAGGAGCAAGTGACGTCGTCGGTGGTCTTTCTGACGGTCGCGTACGGAGTACCTGCCAACTACAACTGATGTATGTAGGAACAGTCCTGATCTTTCGAGCGAATCAACACGGTCGATTGTTTTTGCTATCGTTCTCAATATGACGTAGATGATAGAATTCATTGTTCAATATTTACAATCAAGCCAAGTCATAACAAGCAATGCCAAGAGATTCATCGACTGGGTCCAATTTATTGTATCTTGGAACACAAAGAAGTATTCCTCTTTCAAAGGACGATGTCTGCATTTACCCTACACTGATAAAGCCGTCGAGGCGAATAAATTTGACCTTGATGCATCTCTGTCTCTAGCCTTCTACCATCAATGGGAAGCCGTTGAAATGCAACAACAGAACACTTAAGAATCACAAACCTCCATTAGAGCACCGCATTTAGATACAACGCCAACACCGTGGCAGACCTCATATGATATGTCTGTAGATCGAGTTCCACATCCAAAGAAACAGAAAGACAAAGAAACTCAGAAACGGTGTATCATGCAACAGAGTAAAGATGATAACAAAAAGTCAAACAGATATGACTTGCCCTGCTGATGCTGCTTGGAAAAATGAAGAATCATAAATATATTGATATCGCTCTTGGTATGAAGAAAACCTGCATGAAAGAGGTATGATACCTGTGGGCGTATATGCATCCATACAAGAAAGAAATAAAAGCGGGCCGAACCATGCCATGGCTTGAAAGATTTCATCATGCTTAGAAAAAAGAAATAAGAACAGAATGAATTTGCAGTTTTGGAAGCCATAACCCAGAGATGCCAGAGATGCCTGATGACAGTATGAACAAGGAAATGTTTTGCTCCAGCAATGCCCACCGTGCTGATGTCAATATACGCATGAAGATGGGAGATGATGAATGGATGGATCGTGTATTATGTATTAGACCAACGGCGGAAAAATGAACATCGTGACGAGTGAATTAAGAGCGTAGTCGTATCGTCGGTCGGTCGGGTTGTTTTCAAATTAGAATATACCAAAGCGTTTTGGTTTGCCCGACTTTTCCCCATCTACCGTGACACAGTCAGTAATTCCATCAGCTTGATAATAGGATGGACACAAACCTGTAGTTTTTGTCTTTCCTTTCTTCCCCCATCCTCCGCTGCCAATGTTTCCTGCAGCAGCAAGTTTGGGGTTGGCGCCATCCGCAGCAGCCCGGATTGCGGCAATGCGGTGTTTCGCTCGTTCATCGCCTTGGTCGGCTGCTTTCACATACCATACGTTGGCTTCTAATGGGTCACGACGGCAGCCAATACCCATCTCGGTGAAGTAACCAAGAGCATATTCTGCCTTGGCGAGGCCTTTGCGATTGTTACTATCAGCGGATGCTATTGAATGCTAAAAAGAAAGCGAGGACATACCGAGCTCTGCGGCGCGCTTCGCCCACTCGTAGGCTTCAGCCTCGTCCTTCTCCAAGACCGGCTCGGCACCAACAAGATACCAAGCACAGAGAGCCATCATAGCCAATGGGTGGCCTCTTTGCGCAGCGTTAGTGTAGAAATGTATACTCAATGCCGGGTCGCGAGGACATCGCAGCTTTCCATGTTCGTAAGCGTCACCCAGGCGGTAGTTCGCGTCGACATGACCTAGGTCAGCCGACTTGGTGAATAATTGCGCTGCGTAGGCTGGATCCTCGAAAACGTCATCTCCGTAGCCCGTCTCATGCAGCAAGCCAAGTTCATAAGGAGCCGAATTGTACTGTTCGTCAGCAGATTCGGCACCGCGCTTGAGCCACTTGACACCCTCGCGGTAGCGCTTTCCAAGACCCATATCGCCGGTTAGACAGGCTTTGGCCATACGTAGCATAGCACCCGGGTGGTTCTTCGAGGCAGCTTGACGATAAAATTGTACAGCCTTTGCGGCATCGACCCTGCAACCCCATCCGAATTCATAGCAGAGAGCAGCGCGATAGCATGCTTCTACATGCCCATGCTTGCTAGCAGCGACGAAGAGAGGAAACGCGCGATCGTAATCCTCGGTTCCTTTGCTGAACAAGCCAGAAGCGTACCCATCACCCAGGTAGTATTGCGCAAAAGGATAGCTACGATCCGCCAGGCGTTGTAGAATTGAGCGTGCTTCTTTTAGGAGTGAAACGCGTGAGATCTCGGGGTTGCTCCCTGATTGCACCCCACCTTTGCCGCCGTCGAGTTCCTCGGCGGGCATTTCCTGCATCGCATTGATCATGAATACTGCGAATTCGTACTGGGTTGCCGGATCGTCTGTTTTCTTGACATTTGCAAGATACATATCGAAGGTCTGCTTGTGACTGAGCAATGAGGCGTTGTTTCCGACGGATGCCCGAAGGTAGGCATTGCTAAGCTGGGCGGGTGCAGGGCCAGGCTGGGGATACGGAGTGTTGAGGAGGTCAACGAAAGACAGCGGCCGGGTGTCCGGAGAGGCGGTTGAATTCCTTGATGAGGACCGACCGTGTAAATAAGGGGATGCTCCTGGGGAAAGATGTCCCTGAACACCTAGATCTGATACGGAGGAGTATGCGGAGTGAGGCCGGCTAGGTCGTCTGGCAGCAAGATGGGTATTCATCCCCAGTCGGTTGTCTAGCGGACCGGAAGCAGACCTTGAGACGTTGTTCGCGGTGCGATAGGGTTGATGATGATACTGCAGGGGTTCGTAGCCCTCCGACGTCCGGGCCATGCTATCTAAACTGCCGCGGGAAGAGCTGTTGTGGCTGCCACTGGGTGCATCGCGCTCAAATGACGAGCCGCTCTTCTTCGCAGGATTCTGAGTTCCATCCCTGACCTGAGAATCTACAGCTGACCATGATCCGCTGTTAGCAGCGGTATGGCTATAGGGTAACGACTGGGGTTGCCGCCTCGGAGGGATGGAGTCCCTTCGTGGTGGAAGTTCTGTCGTCGGACCTGCCTGCTGGAGAAACTCCCTTTGGTCGTCAAGAGAAAGGTTGGCGAATGCAGGTGCTGGGGGTTGTTCACAATCATCATGTGAATTCTCAATCGTCGCACTCGAAGCTTGCGGGAGCTCCATTGCGTCATCGATCTTCACCGGCGAGACGGGTGAGTGGTGCATCACTGCATTCCGATCGATGTTCAGGGGAGAGACTGGTACTGGTTTCCGAGCAATGGACATCGGCCTCGGCTGTTTGGTGACTGATCGAGGTGAGAGTTCATGAGCAGGAGGGAGAGGTGGAATGTCGGCGGAGACGTGAAGAGGTGGAGAGGAGCGCAGGTAAACCGGGGGAGGAGTGGAGACAGGCTGACGAACACCTGCAACCGGGCTAGCCATCTTCAAAAGCAATATTATACTGGCGTGTGCAACTATAAGGACCCAACGTTTCGATCGAACTGAACAGAATCACTGTAGCCAAGCCGACCTGGGGAGAGGCGGGTGTTAACGAGGCAGCGCAAACCGGTCTGACATGTAGCCTCGCTCGCAAACGTTATGACGACAAGGGGTTTGATTTATTATTGTGAAGATTCTCCTCTGGCAATCAGGTATGACTGTAACGACAGTAGAGGGGTCAATTAAATTCGGGGGGCTCGTTGAGGGGTCAGGAGGGTTGGAGGATTGGCTACCTGCACCGGGAAGACATCAGTGAGTTGGAGGATTGCTTGCTGCGTATTTCAGGAAACAGGAACGCTCGTACCTCAATCGATGACTGCTCGAGATCCCAAGCGATCTCAGCAGTAAAGGAAAGGCTCAATTGCCCGACCCTCCAGAAAAGCTGAGGAGGAAGAAAGAAACTTGAAAGAAGTGGTGTCGTGAGGAGTCGGCGGGCTTTCCTAGGCTTCCGCAATGACCGCCTGGAGAACAATAATTAATTCATGCTGCTTGTCTCAGCGCCGGAGCCGATGACGGCACCCCACCTTTTGTCACTTTCTTTCCTTTTCTGCCCGTTCTCCCTGTTTCTCTGTTCAACACTCACTCACAGTTCGTTTGAGAAATTGTCTACTGACGTGTAGGGCTGATCAAAGGGAAGATCGAGTTCTATTCAAATCAAATTAATCAGAGAGTGTGACCAGCAATGGATCGGATCAACCAAAATCCTTTTTTTAGATCGAGCGACGGACGGGGGACCAAGCAGAAAATAAATTATCAATACTCCGTAATCAAGATGCAAGATGGGATGATTAAGTTAAGTGGAAGTTGGATCCGCTTAACACGACTCACGAGGCTCAGCGGCGAATACCGTCTTCTCCGTATTGCAGGTGGTTCACTGCCCACTGTGCCCAGGTGGTTTCAGGCTGGGAGGCCCGACGCTCCTGCCTCAGTGGCTGGTGTGATTTTCGCGGTGGGTGCTTTCTGGATGAGTCCCCACGATGATTCTTATGGGGGCCACCTCCTTCGATTCGTTTCAGATATTATCCCTGACTCTCTGTCATGGCAGTGTCATACAGACCACGTCGATTGATGTTGGTATTGACAGACAGACAAACAGAAAAACAAGCAAAACCATAACAATAAACATGAGATAGACAAGGCATTCGCAATTATGCAAGACCTGTCCGAGGGGGCGAATTTTTATTTTTTATTTTTTATTTTTCTTCTTCTTGAGACTTAGGACAAAAGCAGCAATAGGCGGCAAACACGCGGAGGAATTGATGGACTTTGTTGGTGCACAGTCGATCCTTGGCGATCCTATTCTTGACAAGAAGTAAAAAAAAAATTCAGGATGGGTTCTGCAACTGGGCGCTAATTATGCTACAAAAGTGTGGCAGTGGTTGCAAAGCCTCTTTGGGAAAAATTCTACAGCAATAGCGAGATGCAATACGCGTTTTCGGTGGGCGAAGTTGAAAGCTGTCAGACAGGAGAAAGTTGAGAAACATGCACATCAGATGGCTGGTGGATTTCATGATCTCATAGCAAATTCAGCCCCTCCTGGTGCGTGGCAGCAAGCGAACCTTCTGAATGTCGGATTCGGCCACACTCTGCCGCAGTATTGCTGCTTGGAGGCCTAAACAAGATGCATCATATCATATGCATCGACTCCCATATGTTTTCTTCAGCCACCGTCGAGTTGAAGCAAATAATCAAAGATTCTATCAGAGAGACAAAATATTGAATTGCGCCACGATGGCTCGCCAAACCTACAGTTAAGGCAATACAATTCCTCTTGATCCTATCCACATCGGTTTCGGAAAACGAGACGGCTTGCTCAGTGGAACGACTTTTCGCTGGCAGAAGGTTCAAGGCTGAAGCTGGCAACTCGGGCCGGACCTCGAGAGGCAATACCCATTACCCAGTGGTTACCACGTACAGTTACAGAAAGTGCGGGCGCTCGAAGAGAGTTTCGCACGGCCCGTAACTAAAAGGTACCATGGCGGCGTGGCCCCTTTCTCTTCCCCTTTCCCATGGAACTGCACAAAACGGTGGATGGGATTGGGATGGGAGCAACAAGATAAATACGAGCTGCTGTAATGGATCGGGAGGATCGTCTTTCGCACAGCGCGCTATCTGATCGTCGGCAATTCCATCTGTCGACGGAATACGGAATACGGAGGACGGAGTACCCGAACCTTTTGGGAATGACACTATCCAAAGATCTTCCCCACTCATCATTCCCAGAATCCCTACCAGGCTACCACTCCAAGACTCCAACTCGGAACGTGGCTAACCAGGATAAATGACCCGTTCCATGATCCGTCCTGGGCAGAAATCATGCACGGCTACTGTACCGCTGGTTCAGCGACTATTGACTTCTTGCCAACGGGATTCTCTAAGTCCACAGCAAAAAACTATCTATTCTTCGTTTCTGTCTCTCTGCTGAGCTCACCGTATTTCTTCGGCACGCAGCCAAGATCAATGATCATTGATCGAACGCTGATCCACACAAGGCTATGTTTGGTAAGGTTCCGGCGTCTGAAATCTTCGGGGTCATGATGATGAAAGAATTGATATCAAACTCAAAGTCGAATCTCGTATGCTTACATTGTGATGTGAGGACATTCAATCGCAGTTGAATGTCCGTTGCTCATAAATAAGGCTACTCCTCAAAGCAACATTGAGGATCGAAGTTCAGACCCTTAAGAGCTTGAACGTTATAACCTCGATGTCAATATCTACGAACTACCGCCGTTCTAGACCTAGTTGCTCGCCGGCAAAAAGCTGCCACCGAAGCGCATGCATTGGACGAAATGGTTTCATTCCCAACTGATTCCAGAGACGAATGCAAGAATGCAATGATTTCTGTCCCCGTGAGAGGTTGGATGAAGCAGACCGCTTTGAAAGTAGCCGATTGATCTCTCGCACGATGGTCTGACGACGAAGGGTCAGAGATGGCGTTACATTTCATCGCATCACAAGACGACTGAATTCCACCATCCTTGATCACACTGAGGAACAACGGCACATTACCGCCAAGTCGACCGAAGAAAATACTTGATACACAAGGACAGCAGACAACAGGCCAACACATTATTTATTGCTGTTATCATTATGCAATTTTTTCGATGCAAAACGCAGCCGCAATCAATAGATCATGTAAGCTGCACCCGACGAGTGTGATGCATTGATTTTCCAACTAGATATCGGAGCCCTGGGACGGTGTGTCATGTCCGAGATTGAATCGCATGCGGCAAGGGTCCGCTATTTATTCGAGCACACCATTACTGCAAGTTTCTGGAGCTACGCGGCAGGTTGGCGACTCTTGCAGGTAAGCATCAGATATTTCTTTCTTTAGACGTGTTGCCAAGCTTGACCTGCAGCGTACTCCATTGGTATTAAACAGGCTGTTGCAAAAATTCGCTCCATGCATTTGGACCCTGAAACCATGACAAGGAATCTTAAAATGGACTACTGATGCTTGGGCTGTGAGTGTGAGCCAGACACGCTGTCCTACACACGATAATGATGACAGATGGTGACAGAGTGAGATGCGCAAATCGACTTGAGTGGGTCTCATATAAGCGACGATCGTATGGACTATGGATTGAGATGCGACCGATAAACTCGGTGAAAAAGAAACGATTGAGAAGAGAGAAAAAAAAAAAAAAAAAACGGGTCCTTTCGGCAATATTCCACCGAAAAGAAACTCATAGAAGATGCGATTACCGGAAGATAGTCCAACCTTCTGTGGAATCGAGACGGTGTGGTTTTGCTACCGTGGCGCAGGCGTCAGTGACATTCGCACGACCTTTCCTTCTTACTTCCAAGTTCCAAGTTCCAAGTTCCCCCGTCCTTCGTGAGTAACCGAAAATAGAACATCTTGCGCGAACCCTGGGCCTCTTAGCTTGCCTTTAGCTTTGCAGCGACCCAACCTGCGGCTCTCGCCTAAAGACTCAGAGAGCCTTAAGAAGTTAAGATAATAAGATTTCTTCCATTTTCCCTTTTTTTTCGCCAATTAGGACACGGAGGGCGAGATTTAGTCTGAGGGGAGTTCGCTGGAAGCTCGCCCATTTGTCCCATCTCCGAGGCACGCTGGACGGGTACTAGGTAGTCTGGTACGGTAACAAGGTTTCCCCAAAGCCAGACCCAACACAGCTAGGGATGTCTTGTCCGGGGACAAATGCAGCCACTTAGCTTTGATAATTTGGCAACACGCTCACTTTCGGGCAGGGTTCAGCCTGGCCGGACAGACCCACTGTATATTGCTGATTGGCGCGGGCGATGCCCCATGGCCAAGCCAATTGCCCCTAGCGACCCTGGTTGTGTATCGCGTATTGTGTAATGTGTATGCCGTACGGAGGATGGAGGATGGAGGAGTGTATGGGAACTAAACGGATTGCAGTACGGAGTACACAATTAGAGCAAGACGAGCAATTGTCCAGAGTACATCAGGCGCCCGTAATTTACCTTGGTAAATTATCAGTAGAGTCGAGGCCTAGTGAAAGAGTCGCAGTGACCATCAATTGGAAGAACAACAATCCCCGTCGGCTTTTCCTCTGCGTAGAAACCCCGTGATGCCAACCCCGTTTCAGACACCACAGGCCTAAAGTCCTAGCGGGTAGTTAGTGGCCGGGCTCAGTCACTGACCAGTGACCAGTGACCACCGCGAAGGACAAGGGAAAAAAAGTAACTGTTACTGGCAAGTGGCAACCGTAAGGGCCTGCTGCAGTAAATGAGTGAGAGCCCCGTTGCTCCACACAATCTCGATGTTGTTGGTCCCGCCCGCCTGTCTTCGATCCCGCAGCGTATCCCTTTCCCTATCCCACTCCAAACAACTCCCCATCATCCACTTCTCTCGTTTAGTTGGGTGTGAAGTTTCCGTTTGAGGGGTCGAAGTTGGTCGCTCACTTTTCGTTGTGTTCTTGGAATATTGTTATCGACATCTTGATTGTTCTCCGTCAGTACGCTCAGCCTTTTCAGCGGCTGACCTGTTTCGTTACACCTTGCGACCACACGCGACCTGCCTAATCCACAGCGAAACGGGAACTTGGGCGCAGTCTCTTCGTTACGTGGGGAATTCCATCGTTCAGTTGCATAGCGATTCTCTTTCTGAAACGGAAGAGCCGCATCTCTCGTTCGACGACCCCCGAAAGATTCAATCTGAGACTCCGTTCATGTCGACAACCCAATAACTTTCCGTTTCTTCGTGGCTGAATTCTTTGATCTGTCTTAACCTATGCTTGGTTATCACTAACGGTGAGCACACCTCCGTCGCTCAGGTCGAGTGTCACTGGCTGGTGGATTGCAAGGCGCTGACGGTCACTTGGGACGATTTGCAGAGGAATCATGTCTTTGCCCCAGAGGCCGGGGAAAGCATCCCCGCGCCGCGACGAATCACGGAGTGCGTTCCGTGAGTCTACCTCTCGACGACGCCGCCGCGATATTGATACGGGAGAGTACACCGATGAACCGACGACACCTTCTGCACACCGACACCGTCGAGGGGAATCATACGGTTCGGGTAGCAGGCCGAGAGAGCGAGATGAGGAGAGGGGGGATCTGAGACGCAAGAGAAGTCTTGTCAAGCCGGAGCGGAGCCGCATTGATCGAGAGCATCCGAACTACCACTACCGCCAACGGTCACAGCATATGCCGACTCATCCTTCGGCAACGGGTCATGAACCTGCCGTCGATCTCGACGGAGAGACGAACAGCTCGCAGAGTATGGAACTGAAGCCGAAGGGCGAGTATGACCAGGAGCATGGAAACATCAACAAGCCCATGGAACGTCTACCCAGCCGGCATCGTTCGAAACGGAGAGGGTCCCGCAAACTATCCAAGGCAGCCGAGGCGGAGGAGAAGAAACGGCAGAAGGCAATGGACGAAGTGGCTCCACCCAGCTTGTGGCATGCGTATTGCGCTATCATTACCTTCTGGGCCCCAGGGTTCGTCCTGAAGTGTTTCGGCATGCCTGCTAAAGAGCAGCAGAGTGCTTGGCGTGAGAAGATTGCTTTGATCAGCATCATCTTAATGATTGCAGCTTTCGTCGGGTTTCTTACTTTCGGTTTCACTGCGACCGTGTGTCGTGCGCCGCCGGTGCGTCTAAAGGTCAACCAAGTGGGTTCTGGCTATATGATCTTCCACGGTCAGGCCTACGACTTGTCCAGATCATCGCACCCGGCTGCTGCTGGCATTCCACCTGGCCGGAACGTCCTGTACGATCTACCACACAAATATGGTGGCCAGGATGGCAGTTTCTTCTTTCAGGAAGTGAACGGGGCTTGCAAGGGACTGATCACCCTCGCAGAAGGTTCAGATGTGCCGACAAACTCGGCGGGTGATCTCGCGTGGTATTTTCCCTGCACGGCTTTCAATCAAGACGGCTCGAGCGAACCGAATCTGACGGAGTCATACTACCCGGGTTGGGGTTGTCATACCTCGGGATCAGCTCGTAAATCGTTCTACAGCCTAAGAAATTCCGGCGACGTCTACTACACGTGGGCGGATACAAGGAACAAGAGCAGAAATCTTGCAGTGTACTCCGGAAACGTACTGGATCTCGACCTCTTGCGCTGGTTCAACATGTCACAGGTGCAGTATCCCTCGAAGTTCGACGAGCTTCGAACAAACGCCGATGTCCGCGGGGTCGATCTCACATACTACCTACGATCGGGCACCGACCGCAAGATAGGAAAGTGCTTGTCCCAAATCATCAAAGTCGGTAGTATCGACACCGATACAGTCGGCTGTATTGCGTCCAAGGTCGTGCTCTACGTCTCTCTGATCTTCATTCTGTCCATCGTTGTGGTGAAGTTCGTGTTTGCCTTGCTCTTCGAATGGTTTTTGGCTCCTCGCTTTGCGGCGCAAAAAACAAGTATGGCTTCAGACGCGAAGACGCGCAACCAGCAAATCGAAGATTGGTCGAACGACATCTATCGCCCTGGTCCCCGCCTTGCCGACCCTACAGTCCCCGACCGTCCTGGCAAGCGAGCCAGTTTTCTGCCTACCACCTCCCGCTTCTCCAGTCCTTACGTTGTAGGAAGCGGTGGCAAGCAAAAGCCCGCATATGTCACGATGGCTAGTCAAAATTCAACTTCTCACCTTCTTCCCAGTACGGCAGCATCCATGTACAAAACGGGCCACAATAGCAGTGGCGGAACACTTAGCGCTGAACATTCTCGCCAAGGCAACAATCCTGCTAGCAGTCGAACAAGCTTGATGCTTCCTGGACAGGAACGCTACTCCTCCATCGTCACAGATTCCGAGGGGCCTGGTCCAGCTGGGTTCATTCACGAGGCAGTTGTCCCTCAGCCACCACCCGAATGGCAGCCGTTCGGTTTCCCCTTGGCTCACGCTCTTTGCCTGGTCACTTGTTACTCTGAAGGAGAGGAGGGTATCCGCACCACCCTCGACTCAATCGCTCTTACCGATTATCCTAACAGCCACAAGACGATCATCGTCATCTGTGACGGGATCATCAAGGGTAAAGGAGAAGAATTCTCGACTCCGGACATTGTTCTTGGCATGATGCGCGACCACGTCGTTCCCCCCGAGGAAGTCCAACCATTCTCGTACGTGGCCGTTGCTCACGGTTCGAAGCGTCACAACATGGCGAAAGTGTACTCTGGATTCTACGACTATGGCGAAACGTCCATTATCCCACCCGAGAAGCAGCAGCGCGTTCCGATGATGATCATCGTCAAGTGTGGCACGCCGGCGGAGGCAACAACCCCCAAACCCGGAAACCGAGGCAAGCGAGACAGTCAGATCGTTCTGATGTCCTTCCTGCAGAAGGTCATGTTCGACGAGCGGATGACCGAGCTGGAATTCGAGATGTTCAATGGTCTTTGGAATGTCACTGGAATACCGCCTGATTTCTATGAGGTCGTGCTCATGGTTGATGCGGACACCAAGGTCTTCCCTGACAGTTTGACCCATATGATCTCCGCCATGGTGAAGGACCCGGAGGTCATGGGACTGTGCGGAGAGACCAAGATTGCCAACAAGACGGACAGCTGGGTGACCATGATTCAGGTCTTCGAGTACTTCATTTCCCATCACCAGTCCAAGGCCTTCGAATCGGTTTTCGGTGGTGTCACTTGTCTTCCCGGGTGTTTCTCCATGTACCGTATCAAGGCGCCGAAAGGTGGTCAGAACTACTGGGTTCCGATCCTGGCTAACCCCGATATCGTTGAGCACTACTCGGAGAACGTCGTGGACACACTGCACAAGAAGAACCTGCTCCTTCTTGGAGAAGATCGTTACCTGACGACTCTGATGCTCAAGACATTCCCCAAGCGCAAGCAGATTTTCGTCCCTCAAGCTGTATGTAAGACCGTTGTGCCCGACAAGTTCATGGTTCTGCTGTCCCAGCGTCGTCGCTGGATTAACAGTACCGTCCACAACCTTTTCGAACTGGTTCTCGTGCGCGATCTCTGCGGTACATTCTGCTTCAGTATGCAGTTCGTCATCTTCATCGAACTCGTCGGTACTCTGGTGCTTCCTGCCGCCATTGCATTCACTTTCTACGTCGTGATCAGCTCCATTGTCAAAAAGCCAGTCCAGGTCATCCCACTCGTTCTGTTGGCTTTGATTCTCGGTCTTCCCGGTGTTCTGATCATTGTCACCGCGCATCGCCTGGTCTACGTCTTGTGGATGTTGATCTACTTGATCTCGTTGCCCATTTGGAACTTCGTTCTTCCAACTTACTCGTACTGGAAATTCGACGACTTCAGCTGGGGAGACACTCGTAAGACCGCTGGCGAAGATAAAGGTGGCCATGATTCTGCCGAAGGCGAATTCGACAGCAGCAAGATCACCATGAAGCGGTGGCGCGATTTTGAAAAGGGTAAGTTCCTGCTCATGTCCAGGGTTGCGACGGACACTTCCACTGACTGTTCATGTCTAGAACGACGCCTCAGAAACGGCGGCTGGTCACAACCAGCCACCTCGGGATACCCATCGCACTATGAGCCCTACTCGGACTACTGAGAATCCGAGGGTTGGAAGTCGCATTTTTTTTCGTTGAAACATAAGAAAAGAGAAAACATGGATCATGTCACTTGTGTAATATTTGCATACTCTCGACCAACGCGGCTTTTGGCGTTTGAGATATAGTATAATGCTGTTGGGAGTCTTTGGTGTACCTATCTACTTTTTCATCTTCTCATGTTCTGTCCACCCCCTTTCTGTTTTTTCTCGTGCCTTATGGAGCCCTCTCTCGATGTTTTCAGCGCAGCGGACGTACGTTGACTGGCATCTCACGTGTGGTAATACTTTGATCTTACTTCTTTCTTCGTCATTTGCAACCATATTGACTCCCATCATTTGTACAGCGATTGAATTTCACATTCTCCGCCTGATTCAATTTGCACGGAGATTATAATTCTGGTCTAGAGAAGATCGTTTTGAATCTTGAACCAACAGTTACATTACTTCATCTAACCTTTCTAAGCGAGCATCAGAGTCGTCAGGTACGTTCTTATCTGCGATGACGTCGGTGTGGTTCATCAATATGCCGGGCTGAGGCAAGATCTCGTGGGACGTAGTTGTCGATCGGCTGCAGTCTACCCCGCGCTTCATGCATGTCACAGTTGGGACTGGCTTAGTCGGACCTAACACAATTAGTTGGCTGACGACAGGTTTCTGGCCTCGAGATAAGCATCCATTCAATCCTGATTCCCCTCACCCAAGGCGGAAAGACATGGCAGAAACCCACAGCCACAGCTAGGATGCCTCAGGTTGCACAAGTTAGAGTCACGCCGCCAACTGATTGATGCTTTTCCTCCGCATTCACCCACTGACTGTCTCTTTCGCATTGTCTTGCATTGGCCAAGGTGCGTGTTGATTTTCCCTTCCCTCCGTTATGATCCGTCGAGAAAGATCCATCGCATTCCGATCCACGTTCTGTCCCCATTTCCTGTCCCCATTTCCTGTCGAAGAACTTTACCTTACTTCCTTTTCCCTGCTCTTTCCGTCACGTGTGGCGGTCAATCTCCGAATCAATTTCCCTTCTCCTCCCCCGCCTCTTGTCCTTGGTCTTCCTTTCTTCGTATTCGCCCTACGATCCATGCAGAGAAGAGAAGATATCTCCGAACTGGACGCGTGGCTGAGGTCATAAGACTGTCAGGGAATGCAGTGAGCCTTTTTTGGGTGCGGATCTGCAGCCTATTGCGACCTCTCGTGCAGTGTGTCACCTCTTCATTGTGCCAGCGCTGATAAGCGGATACTCGAAAGGAGAGCCACGAGCCACACCAAAGGTCCGAAAGGCGGTCCATGGCTTAAAGCTTGTAGCCCAACGTCGTCCTTCTCTTCCTGGAATTCTTCTTTGCCGCCTCTGTCTTTTTTTCCTTTTCGTCGCTTTTCTTTCCCTTTTCTCATCTCGCCGTTTTCCCGCCTCTCAGCTTCTGGATCTAATCTTGCGAACCCGTTATAGAATATCTTCGCCAGTCGTGGATCCGGTGGTGTGATTTCGAAGGACAATTACTATAGTCTGAACTCGTGAGTATCTACTTTTCTACTTTATTCGCGAGAGGCGATGTCCAGTACATCACCCTCTAGACCAGTGATGTATCGATTCGGACGTTCCCCTCTCATCGCTTACCCCACATAACCTGCCACAGTGGATGCTGGACGGCGCCATTGCGATTGCCTTTCATGCTAGGGACGGGTCATCTGCCTCGCATGATATTCTCTTTCACTGTCGTTCTCTTTGTGACTTTAGGCACCGTCTGTATACCTTTTCAGTGTCATTGTTTTGGGTTGCACGCCCACTTATCGGCATTTGCATTTCGACTGCATTCGAGGGCCAAGGGAGAGGGAGAGCCTTATGGACCCCCGTCTCACCGGACTAATCCCATGCTTGCTTTTCTGGACCCTTGGCCGATCGATCTCCAATACTGATTCGGCCTTTGCGCATAGGATCTCTCCTTATCCGGACGGCCGCCGCTCGATTGGGGCCACAAGGTTCCCTGCTCTGTATCCGTTTAACACTAAGAGTACGGACAACTTGAGACTGTTCCTTCTTCCTCTTACTTTTCCATCACATTGCAGCTGGAGGACTCCTGGCGCAATTATTAGAGAATATCAATCCTTCTTCGTCTCTACCTATACGGTAATATCTGGGTGACCGCCCAATTGCGCTCTTTACTATTTACTATTTTCGCCTTGCATCTGGACGGTTGCTGTTTTTTCCTATGTCCTCTCGACGCCTGACGACGACAGAAAAGTGACATGCGATTTCTTGTCGTCTCGAGATACCTTACCATGCGAAAGTACGCATCCACTTCTAGCTCGCTACCCAGGTCTTGAGCTGACCCTTGATCTACCCACAGCATCATCAGCTTCTTATTCCCAAGCGTCCAAGGTGAATAGCAAGCCCAACACTAGCGACTGAATTTGCTTTTTCTGTTCGACTCCACTTCTCAGCTGTGGTTGTTGCACACACTGGAAATCCTCGGCGGTCGTGGCCGCAGTGCTCGTTACCTTTCTCTACTTTAACTTTCCCCCCTATAACTAGCAGGTGGCCTGCAGGTTCCCTTCTCAAACTGACCAGCCCTGTTCTGTGTCGGCTTTACAAATCAACCAGACTATAGTGTGGGGTTGTGAAAAGCCGCTGCAGGTGACTGATGGTGGGGGCCCAATAACAGCGACCCCGGACAAGGAATCGTGGACGACTGCTTCCAGCCTTTTGCAATCAGTTCCAATCAGAATATATTCCGACACTTTGGTCCATCGTGAGTGGTACGATCGGTGACGGCCAGGCTCCACGATCTCATTTCCCGATTGACTACAGGGGGGAGCGGAGTGATTATTGGTTCCGGTCGCTGTCCAGCTCATCTTCACTTATGAGTGAGTTAGATATTGACAGCAGGCATAATACATCGTCATGGGACGCAGCAGGACCATCTGAGCTGGCAGAGTCTAATTTTTCAACAAGGCCAATGTCGGACAACGCCGAGGTGTCTTCCCAAGCTGGTCAAAGCTTGCATCACATGGAAATATCCGCCTTGACGGCCGTTTCTTACCATCCGAGCGCTGTCGAAGATGCCCCGAGCAGTTTCGCTGTCTCCGAAATTGTCAACACGGCCATTGATGCCAGGGAGCTTTTCCATCACACAAATGCACAGCTGGCGGAGCCCCGTTCATCATCGCCGCTGGGCGAGTTGGATATGTCGGATTCAGAAATGACCGAAACATTGGCTGAAGATGGCGGTGTACCGATCAGGCCGTATCTGACAGGCGAAGATGGCGATATGGACGACATCGTTCAGCAGCTGATTCAGAATACCGCGATTGGCCAGACGATCTCGACCATACCAGAGGATAGTGAAGATGGAAACGAAGGCAATCTGTTCCAGGATTTTGAGCCAGTGATGCTCGATACGTGCTCCTCTCCCTTATCGGTACAGATTGACGATGACCCGGACAACTTGAGGGCATTCTACCCGGGCGAGCAAAATGACGGCTATTCGGATCGTCATGGACCCGTCCAGGGTGGCCATGTATTGTCCGAGGTCGATTTTGAGGACTTCTACCTTGGCTTCGACTACGACTTCTCGCCGCAGTTCACGGATCTTGCTGCGCCTCCGGAGGGCGCCGCCCACGACGATCACAGTTATTTTGCCGATGGTGAGGACGCGAACGATGGAGACACCGCAACGGAAGCTCACTTTCCCGCCTCCGTCATACATGGGACGAGTATGATTCTCTTTCTTCAATCTCGTGCCTTTGCAACTCCATAATTACCATACCAAGGTTGATTGCTGACCGGTATCGAACAGCCCATGAGCGAAATTTCACCATCGATCAGTTCATACACCAGTGGCTCGCCCAGTCGTCCAGTCCGCCTCTCCGAGATTTTCTCCCTCTGCGAACACCGTTCCCTCGAGACCACCTGGTAGGTCTCTGCGGATGGACCATGCCTCACCAGATCGTTCGACCACGCAATTATCACATAGATTTCTACGACATTCAACAGATCCCATGGTGGGAGTACCTTCGGGTCAGGAGGTCCGATGCTCGAGCACTGCGTGATGCATGGTATACATCCTACCACAACCTGGAGTATTCGCCGCACAGGGTAATTCAATCCATTGGATAGTCAATGTCGTTCGTGTCTGACAACGGTCTAGTTTGCGAAAAGACTCCCAACCGAGGAATCCTACTTTCGCGAGAAATCCATGTACACGATGCACAAGGCCACCATCGAACACTTCCAGCTTCGGAATCTGATGTCGGTCGTCGCTTACAACACGATTGAGTTCGCGTGCGAGTCCAAGCTCTACTCGTGGATGCCAGCTTACGATGAGTTGACCTGCTTGATTGATCTGTCGAAGCCGGGGGCAGAGTCATGCTTTCAGAATCCAGTGAAGATCTCGACGGCGTGCTCGCGGTACGACGTATCCATCGCGGGAGGCTTCTCTGGTGAATATGCCATGCGCGTGGCAGGAACCGACAACGCAGGCGTGGAAGGATTTGTGACGAAGGATTTCAACGGCATCACCAACCACATTGACATCATTCGACATCGAACCAATCAATCCCCTGTCGGGATCTTTGCATCCAACGACAAGCACTTGCGCATTTTGGATTGCGAAACCAACACATTTGTGGCGGACCACGTTCTGTCACGTGCCATCAATTGCACCGCCACGGCCAGCGACGGGCGCCTGCGCGTGGTGATCGGCGATTCTCCCGATGCATGGGTCATCGAGGCGGATACCGGACGACCGGTGCAGCCACTCCGGGGCCATCGTGACTTTGGGTTCGCCTGCGCCTGGTCTCCCGACATGCGGCACATTGCAACCAGCAACCAAGACAAAACCGTGATCATTTGGGACGCACGTACATGGAAGCCTTTGGAGACGATTGAATCCGATGTGGCAGGTTATCGATCGCTGCGCTTCTCGCCTGTTGGGGGCGGTCCCCGAACGTTGTTGATGTGCGAACCCGCGGATCGGATTGCCGTGGTGAACGCGCAGACCTACCAGACTCGCCAGGTGCATGACTTCTTCGGGGAGATTGGAGGCGCCGACTACAGCCCAGATGGTGGTTCCATCTGGGTTGCTAACACGGATCGCCATTTTGGAGGCTTCATGGAGTTCGATCGCCGACAATGGGGTCAGAAGTACGGCCTGGGCGATCTGCCCAACGAATGGCTCCCCGAGGCGGAGTTGGACGAGGACGAGCGATGCGTGCTGAGCGCTCGAGAGCGCCAGATGCGGTTCTTCCGGAATCTGAGCGACGAAGACTACGATGATCTGCTGCTGTAGATACAGACAGCGGGGTTCCCTCCAGTGTTTTTTGTTTCTTTTGTTGTCTTACAGACCAATTGCATGTGTTATATCCTTGCATGGGTCGGACATGGCGGTAGCTGGCGTCTGCAACTGACATTCGGGACGGTTCTGTCATTCTCGGCGTGGGTTTTAATTCATAGGTGGCCGACGATTGATTTCGGGGATACCATCGTTGTATATTTTCTTTATCTTTTCCTTCTTTTCGTCTTTTTTTTCTATTTGTATACAGAGATACCCCTCCACAGGGAGGCTAACTGCCATGATTTGCGCTGATCTGACTATGGTGATAGCCCAGCCTTAGCTTTCTGCCAATGTATTGACTAACTTCGTGACTATCGATGTGTGGCTTGTACACGCCGATCACAGTGGCCGAGGAAGTCCAAGTTGTGGCTGTGCTGATCGAGGGCGATACTCAGTCCGGTAAAAGATCAACATCCTGGTCCCCGCAGCCCCGCCAATTACATCCAACCCCTCGTGGCCTCCAGGCCCATGACAACACCCAAAGCTGCCCCTCCTCAGGGCAGCTGCCACCTATTTATTTATTTACCTCTGTCCTCCCTTTCATCCGTTTCTCATCCACTTCCGTCATTTCCATCTCATCTCATCAAACTCCATCAATTCTCACTACCAACCATGTCTTTCGGCGGCTTCGGTAACAACGACAACGCCAACCCCTTGTACGGCGGCGGTGGCTCCTCCGGCAGCAACTACTACGACCGCACCGCCGACTTCTCCTCCGACCGTCCCTCCGGCCAAGGCGGCGCCGAATACAACCGCCCCGCCTACGGCGGAAACCGGCGCGACGACGACGACTCGGACGACGACATGGACGAGGCGGTGCACAGCGCGGAGCGCAACCACTCGGACCAGGACGCGTCCCTGTTCTCGACCGCCATCTCCTTCCTCAAGAGCCACAAGTCCGAGTACAAGCAGAACACCGACGTGGACGAGGGCCGCATGGTGCAGGCCCACCAGGCGCTCTACGGCGACGGACAGCAGCAGCAGCAGCAGGACTCCAGCTCGCTCGGCGCCGGCGCCGCCATGCAGGCGTTGAAGCTGTTCACCTCCGGCGGCGGTGCGCAGGGGGGTAGCAAGAACGAGCTGATCGGCTTGGCCATGGCCCAGGCTGGGAAGTTGTGGGAGGAGAAGCAGTCGGCGGGCAATGTGGTTAGTCTCTATGACACATGTGCATATATCCTCTGTGCATATATCCTCTCAAGGGAAATTGAATGCAGACTGACGATCGTGTCTGTGTCAGACCGGCGACAAGCAATCCGCCGTCAACGCCGCCGCCGAAATGGCCCTGAAGATGTACCTGAAGAGCAAGCTCGAGGGCGGCGGTCCTACGGCTGGAACCGGGGGCCCGAGTGGATTGATGGGCTTGGCGAGCAAGTTCCTGTCTTGAATTGACGAGAAATCGTATGGCATGTGGCCACCTTTCTTTTTTTCCATGCATATATGCTGCCCATAGTTTCGAAGATTAGGAAAAAAAGACGAATACGATTGAATTCCCTGGTATACTTTTGTCAAAAGTCCCAGAAGATTTTTGATCATCTATCTATTATGAACGGGTAAAATGCGAAATTTTCTATAAGAAAAAAAAAAGGACCAACATGCCACTATTGCGCCGACTTGGTGCACTTCACGCTCTTGGTCGTATACGGCCCCGGGATCTCGGCCACGCCGCCTTCCTTCGCGTCGAACGAGTATCCGCTGCAGGCGGCCTCACTATTCATTCATTGTCAGCATCCATCCATGATAATTTCAAAGCTTAAAGGGTGGGGTGGCCACATACGAGTACAGTTTACAGTCCACGCTGAATGTGGAGTAAATGGACTTGACCTTGCCGGACCTGCAACCGTTAGTTACATTTACAGTTCCACATGGTAGCCAAGTTAGGGTAGGGGGCATACAAATTGGGTGACAAAGTGCTCAAATCCACACAGCTGCCGTCGATGGCCACCGAGACGAAGGTGCCGGAGTAATTCGTGCCTTCGTGGAGGAGGGCCTGCAAGAAACAACATCGATCAGCATGATGCCTCATTCATATTGGAAAGAGAAATGATGGGATAAGTACCGATTGCGGTGCTTGAACTTCGAGATCCGTGCCTTGGGCTGCGGCGACTGCGGCGAGGAGGGCGAGGGAGAGGATCTTGGCGAACATGTTGAACATGGCTTATCGTTATAGAGAATAAGAAAAAAGATGATGATGATGATGATGATGATGATGGCAATTTTCAAAGTGGAAAAAGAAAATTATGGTTTTTTTATATGTTCGTCAATTGATTGTTTGTGTTGCGTTGCATACCAGGAATGCATTCCTCGTTGCCATTGAACTAGCTAACTTCCCGCCTGGAATGGAAGGAAATTTTGACAAGTACCTTGAAGTTCACGAGTTCAATTCGTGCAGATTTACTTCTATACACTCTCGATTCTTCTCCTTTTCCTTTTCATTTTCCTTCCTCTTCTTCCCTTCCTGTTCGACCAAGTCAATGAACTGCCTTGACAGGATGCGCCGTCGCTCTGCCGCCTGTGGCTCACACACCGCAAGACGGGCGTCGCTGATCTGGAGGTAGCGTTCTCGAAACACAGCCCACAGTGAAAGGTCCTTTTCTTTTCCCGGCCTCGGGTAGTAAGGATCATTGCGCCAAAAAGCAGCAACAGCTTGTTTCACTCCTTTCAAATCCATCGCCATGCTCCTGCAACAATCAAAGTCCAACACCCACATTGCATGGTCTCCAAGGACATCCGACTCCATTTCAAGACTACCAGTCTGATGATTCTCATTATCAGGAGGCGCAAGAACAAACTCGACGTCATTCCCATCCATCTCGCCGATCCAATGCATCGTGGCGAGCGTTTCGGCCATGATTCGTGCGTACTGCTGTATATGGCTCGTTGTAAGACCCAGTGATTCCAGTTGATCGAGATGAAGTGGGAAATTCCGGAGCGAAAACGCGGTGAATCGCGACGTCGTCGGCCTCCTTTGCAATCGTCTTCGGCCGAGGTATGGCTTTACCAAGCAGTCTTTGTCGGGCTCGCTAGTGATGATTTGCCGTGCAATCTGTGGCGGACAGTAGTTTGCTAATGAGGAGTCGTCTTACGGTCTCGGAAAAGGGCGGGATGCGTTGAGCGTGAATGACATTGCATGTATACGTATTATACCCTGGTGGAAATCTTCGCTGGTTCACGGACCACCATTTCCGGTCCGTTGCACTGATAAAATCATAGCAGGCTGGGATCTGGATTTGAGGGCGGATTTGGGGGGATTCACTTGAGTAGTTGGTGAATTTTCGGAAGCTTTCGAGTACTCGATGGTGCATTTCAAAGTCGTTTCTCAACGATCGGTCAGGCCCGCTATCCTCCCTTTTGAATGCAGCGCCTTTCTCGGATGCAGCCCAGACCGTGCCGCAAAACCCCTTTCCGATAATACGTAGTGTGGAGGTATCCTCGTCTTTGTCTTTGGTATCTTTGACGAGGCTGCTAGCCATAGTTTTTGCGAAGTCGTGTTTTTCGAATGAGAGATGTGATGAAGAAAGAGGGAGACCAAGTAACATGGAATGACTGGTGCCTAGTACCTGGCTTTCATGGGACCGTCCCCTGACTGGAGAGTTCATTACAGTCCATGGATTTGACAGATTCGGTTCCACCTTGGGTTGATGCTATTTATTTCTCGATTGGGAAGGCATGGCGACCATCCAATAGTATTGAATTGGCCCACCCAACGTAGGCGAGGATTCGTACACTAGGGTGTATGGCGAGCTACCAACAGCAACAACAACATCTCTCCCGTAGCACGCAGTCATTGAGGTATGGATCTTCGGGAAAGTGCGGATTGATCTCACCCTCCTGAGGGGCTAGATGTTTTCATTTACTCTTTTATCAATATGCAATTGTTGAAGTCCGGAGTCCTCATGATATTCCTCACCTCCAGATAGCGAGTTGACACAAAGTTCTAATCTACTATGAGGAAAGAATATAAAGTTTCAACAGCAAGCGCCTTAGCAGTAACTCACACAGCAGCAAACATATTGACAATCTCAAACCTTCTGGGTACAAATCAATGCAAGATCGTCTGCATCGACGATGATATCATGCTCGTCGCTGTTGCGCGGAGGCCGATGCATCATGGTTTCGAAATTTAAGGTCAACGGTGCGCTCCTGCACCACGCCGTTTTGCTACTCTGCCCTTTGGGTGCATTCCATGATTTTTGACGGATGATCTGGGCCCGGGCCACGGGTTGTCGATTTCGGTCCAAACCTCAACAACCACCTTCCACGCGGGATCGCGGGACACATGGATGAGTACAACACAACCGATTTTGTTTCGCGGTCCGTGTTGGCATGCCACCATCGGGCATCGTTACGAATCTGGTTCGACGGCTCGGACAGGCCTACCTCGAGGATCAGGGAGGGGGTATCCATCTCCGCCTCCATTAACCCGGGCGTTATATGGTCCAAACCACCAGTCAGGCTCCTTGCTGCACGCAATTCCTCAACTCCATCCAGGATGGGCGAAGTGAATGGCGCGTTGCTCGGAACGATGAATCCCTTATCGAGGTTATTAAGGATGTACTTCTTTGCTGCCTCAAGCTCCTCCGCCGATTGCTTGTATAGCGGGGAGTGGCCAAGCGTGACCTCTCCTTCGATCTCGATAATGGTGGTCACAGGTCAGGCTGAAATCTATAAGGTGTCATTCCTTAAGGAGACGAACCTACATATAGTATCAGTAAGATGACTGAGAACACTCAAATAGTCACTCCTTACCGCGGAATCGTGTTTCTGAATAACATGGGCGGCGTCTGGAGAGACAGGAGACACACACGCAAAGCAGCACCAATTTGTCCTAGTCTTTATTTCAGATTTGACGGGTTCGCTGAATGCGCTGGATGCATTTCCTTCAGAAGTTGAGGACATCTTGGAGGACTGTAGATTGTAGAAGCAGATCTGAGTTGATTCTAGAAGGAGAGTAGATTATAGAAGGGCACTCATAGAAAACAGTTTCTTATGACCTTGATGTGCTGCGCTCCCACCGGGGAAGTCTCTCATCTGGCAATGACAACTTGTAAAGACGAACTTCGAGTGTACCTTATGACTAGTACTGCTGTAAATGGATAACTAAGGTCAGTGAGGAGTGAAAAAATCACTTCACCTGATGGTTTATTGAAAATGGAAGTCAACTGCTGGGATTAGATAGTACCTAGGCAGTAACCCAGATCACTTGGTCACATGATAAAGATGTAAAACATCATTATACCATGTCAAGGCTCTAAGCTATGGAGCCAGGAGAATAAGGAGAAATGGTGATGATGGATGAATGATACTCAAGAGTCACGGGCCGACCGTCTGTCGACAAACTCTCCGTTTTTGACGGACAATCCCATCAATACGAGATACGTGACCACGGTAACCCCAAAACTGCCAATTATCTGCTCGTCACTGGGCATATAGTGAGAAGAAAGCTGTGCATTCACTAATCTATATAAACAGTAAGAAAGTTATTGACGGTCCCCCCCGTGGGTCACTATAACCTATCACTTGTTTCTCGTCTCTATAAGGTTCCGAAGTTTCTCGCGTAAAGTACGACCAGGACCCTTGGGAGAGGGTGGCGGTGGAGGAGGAGGAGGGGGGAAGGAGGAGGAGAAGGAGGAGGAGAAGGAGAAGGAGGAGGAGGAGGAGGAGGAGAAGGAGAAGGAGAAGGAGAAGGAGAATGAGGAGGAGGAGGAGGAAAAAGAGAAGGAGAGGGAGGAGAATTCCCTCTTGTGACTTTAATAGTTGTAGTCACCTTCACAATATGTGGAGAGTCGGAAGATAGGGCGGTCCCGGTAGTAGTTGTAGTTGTTGTTTTAGTGACCGTCAAATCTCTTATTGGAATGGTTTCGGCCCTTGGGTTCTTCACATAAAATAGTTTCACCCACCATGCACGCAGGAAAAGCACCGTCTCTATATATTATTTAGTTAGTATAAGCTAACCATGGCTCATTATTCAATTCTATTACCTGCTGTGCCCCGGGCATCACCTTATATAGTATCTCGGCCTGGTGACGAGAAATCGTTACCCGTACACCGCGGAAGATGTCAGGCTCGGCTTGGAGACAATGAAAGATTGTTTGAGGAATGCGTTGCACGTGAATATATTGTGATCGGGGTGGCCTCTTCATGTCGCTATTTCATTGCAAGTAGCTGTGATTGCTGTATGACGTATCTTCTTCACGCCACGATTCATCTAGGTGTAGGGGGTGCCTCAAGACCTAAGTAGATCAGACCCCGAAACCGAACAGAAGCGTGCAGCCGACCACTGCAACCGCTAATTGCGGCCCTTAGCTCACAATTTAGGCAATTTGCGAGATCGAGGTGGTCCCGAGAACCGTAACAGACGAAGCGATTAGAGTACCGGTTAGGGGTAATGGAAGGCGCCAGCATGCTTCAGTAACAGCTCTGACGCGTCAGATATATGGGGTTGCCGTTACTCTCAAAGATTAGCTGGGACTGCGGTTCCAATGTGCTTGAGGTTGCTGCGATCCAGAACGCTGTGGTTGTTGTTGCTGAGGGTAGGCATTCTGAAATCGTTGGGTTTGTCGAGGGAAGGTGTTGGGAGAATAAATGAAATCAGGACTATACCTCTGGGATACGTATTTGTCAAACCAGTTCGTCTGGTAGCGATTCAGCAGTTCAATGAACTGAGAGACAGTGGTGCCTTTATCTGGTTCATGGATATGTTGCCGTAGTTCGATGTCAAGGCCACGCCAGGCGCGAATGACCAAAGGGAACTCGGCATCTTCACCTCTTTCAACGTCTGGCCAATTCACCCACGGACTTCCGCGAATGTCATCCCGTTGATCGATGGAGCCGGACGTAACCCATTCATTGGTGGGTAGCGGAGATAGACAGGATCCTCTTCGGCCAGACGAATGATTCGCGAACGTCCGCAGTAAGATCGTTCGTAGCAGCGCCTCTGATGGGTTTAGCAATTCTTATGGCTGATGCGAATTGGTCTTTCACGTACTCTATCGCCTTGTCGAGGTCTTCAAGAGAGGGTGAGACGAGGACGTTCGCATCAGTCGGCACAACGAAATCTTAAGGAGGCATCGGGGGTTGGGAGAGCTGGAGGAACCGGACGAGAGAGTTATGGTAGATGACTTCGAGTTAGCTGACCCGGAGGTCGAGTTACGAGACATCTCGGGTTGTGTTTCAGAACAAGGAATTTGACATCATATCAACAGTGGCAAGATGGCCGAGCGGTCTAAGGCGTTAGATTTAGGTTCCACTATATACTCTAATCCGAAAGGGCGTGGGTTCGAATCCCACTCTTGTCATCCTTTTTTTTTTTTTGTTTTTCGACTTTTTTGTGCTCACGAACAGCTCCATACCTAAGTGTTCTTGTCCTATGGCTCCATAGACAGGCATTGATCGAATTCATTCAAGCTGGTTGGACTAACAATCCTCTCTATAGACATGCAATCGTTTCCGCGGACCTCACTGGGAGCTTCCAGATCGGCAGGTGCACGTTGTTCCTCCCGCGCCAAGGATAATGCGGCCAGCTGTCTGCCAGAAGAGGCCTATCGTTAAGTTGACGGATCAGTGACTAAGGAATGGAAGGAACTGGTCCAGTGGAAATGGATAGGTAGGGTATTGACGGACCAGTCCGCTCTGGGCAACTGCCGAAGATGCAGATAGGGAGAGGAACACCCGCCTCCAAGCGCCCTTGCAGATCGAGCCACCCAACTGTCACACGGGATCGTACTTCGCATTGTCTGCGGATAGGAAGAAAGTTTCAGCCAGTCAATGCAGGGATCAAGTTCTCTTAACTCAAGATCGATCATCGAAGATTCGCATCAACTCAATGATCTAGCTAAATTCATTCTCTAATCTCTTGGATGGGAGCAGAAACACCAAACTCGAACAAAATGGGGTGACTCGAAGAGAAACAACTACACCAAAATATATGACGATATAGATTCAACCATGCACAACATATCGTGCATGCGGTCAAACCAGAAGAAAGGAAAGGAAAGAAAAGAAAAAGGGTATGCAAGAACAGTCAGCAGCGCCTGAAGAACAATGTATGTGTATCACAAACAAAATACAGACGACCTAACTTCATTCGCTCAGCCACCCATTTTGTCGGGGAAAAAAAACACCCCCATCATTCGGGAAACGGAAATGGAGAGAGAAGAAGTGTGAAGGAAACGCTAAATCTTTTTTGACGAAGAGAAGAAGAGAACCAGACAGCCGTGACCAGAGGACAAAAGATAAATGACAAAAAGCTCCATCGTCCATCTTCGACCGTCGCCGTATGCGGCGCAGCCAATTTGGCTGCTAGTTTACCAGTCATCGTCATCGTCCTGCTTCCCTTGCATGGCACTCTGACGTGCTCTCAAAGCCTCAGCGAGACCACCCGCCAAGCTGACGTTCGAGGTGCTGTTCGGTGTGCCACGACCGCTGCCTCCGGATGAGTCGTGCGAGTTCATGCTGACCGCACTATCACGGGGAGCCGGGGGAGGCACGGGCTTTCTTCCGGCCATGTTGGGTCTCTTGGCCGGGGGTGCTGGAGGCGCTGGCTTGGCCTTGGCCGCCGCCGCAGCTCCGTTGACTTGGCTGGGGACTGCCCTTGGCGCTGCAGGTGGCGGAGGAGGTGTGGGCTTAGGAGCAGCAACAACTATTTCTTCGAGATATGCTTCCGGAGCCCATCCCTGAGTAGAAGTCGTGAGGTTCATACACAGCCACCATCCTGTTGAATCAGTGTTAGCGAAGCAGCAAAGCAAAGGAGCGAAGGAAAAAAAATCATACCATTTCCTTCCTTGGACACAATCTGCACAACTTCACCAGCTTTGATGGACAACTCGTTGGAGCGGTCGCTACTGAAATCGTACAAAGCTTTGGCAGTGGGTTTCTTCGCAGCAGGAGGAGCGGCTGGGGGAGGTGGCGGTGGTGCTCTCGTCGATGTGGTAGAACTATTCCGAGAATGCGATGCTGCAATGGCTGCCACGGGCTGAGGCACGGGTCGTGGGACGGGGGCGGCGGCCGGTTGTGCTGCAGCAACGGGTTGTGGACTTGATTGGGGCAAGGGACGAGCGACAGGAGTCGGTCTTGAGGCCGCCAGTTTCGATGGTCCACCCCCAGGGCCTCCTGGGCGAAGCAGCTTACCGGTAGTAACAGGCCTTGCAGCGACTTGTTTGGGTCGAGGCGTAGGCTTGGAGACCGAATTGGGAGGCTCTCCAGGTCCTGTGTGGATTGTACCACTCTTGTAGGTGTCGTCCCTTGGGACAGCAGGGTCCTTGACAACCTTGACCTGAGCTAGCTTTCCTGGCTTCTTACTGTACTCAATGCTATTCCTAGTTAGTCTACATTCAAGCACAATACACATTTGACAACTCACCTGTCTGCGATCTTCAAATTCAACGAACCGCGCAGGGCATTAGTAAGGTGCGTAAAGAATTCGGTCTTGAAGACGCAATTGATCAGTGGATCCGGTTCTTGAGGGCTGCCAACAACCAGGGAGAACCAATCGTCCTTTAGGGTGGACGTGCTGACAGTCTTGATGGCTCCGATCGGGATCGTGCGCTCCGATGAGATAACCAGCTGATTGTTTGCAAGGGTTTGTGCGACGATGTAGACGTGTCGGTTTGTCTATAGTAGGGTTAGAGGGCAAAGCTCTAAGTCATCGGGGTGAAAGATAGCCTACCAAAACAAGGATACGAGGCGAAGGCTTACTCGATCGACCGAATTTGGAGACCAGAACCTCGCCACGGCAAGAGAAGAGAACGTCTTCCGATCCTTGAGAAAATGTCAGACTTCAAAATTCAAGGAGACACAATTTCCTCGAACAACTCACCTGAGATGCCTGCACCGTTACGGATCATCTCTCCTGGGCCGCCTTTGTTGGCGATACCGATATAGTCACCGAGGAATCTACGCGATCCGAGAAGACTCATTCTTCTGCGTTCCTTACGACCCTGTAGCACCTGGTGACCTTGATCGCGCAGCTTAATGAACTCTAGGCCGCCAGTAGTCCGACGCCAGAAGCGTTGAATGCGGATGGCGCATTCCGTGCGGTACCGAAGGTAGTTTCGCCAAGCGCGCTGGATTCTGATGGCCATGTTGTGCCAGTAGCGGTCTCGCATCGCCTCCAGGGCGAAAAGCGTCTCGGGAGTTTTAACGAATACCTTGGTGATACCCATTTGGTACTCTTCGGCCGGGATGCTAGTATCTTTCAAGATCTGACGGGCTCCAGACTCTGCATCACCTGTCCACGTGTAGTCACCAGCGTAGGACGTCTTCGGCGACAACAGGTAGAAACGCTCCACGAACTTATCGAAAGTTTGACGGTAGGCGAAACCAGCACGACGGATACGAACGTTTTCTTGAAGACCAAGATACTTGATCTGGTGCAGAACGTTTCCATGGTTGTACTCCCTCGGAGCTTTGTTGTCGTTGGGCTTGATGGTTCGAATGTACGATGGTTGCGCCTTCATCAAGGTAGCCACAAGATCGTTCGCCGAGGCCTTAATCTTGTCGCTGGCAGTAGGAGGGCGTCTCTTGTCATCCTGGTTGACCTGGTTGGGGAAGAGGGTGTGAACGAAACTGTTGGCGCTGGAGCCGACGAGATTGAGTAGATCCTTCAGCAACTGGTCCTTGTTCTTGTCGGTCATCCCTTCGACGGCGTAACTGACATCACCAGCGTAGTGTTTGATGATGAACTGACCCTGGCGGTTCTCGAAGTTGGGATTCTGTCCGAGGAAGTTAAGTCTGCCGACGAAAGTTTGGTCCGCAGCGCTCGAGTCGGCGTGGGCAGTCGCGCAAGCATCGTTGAGCGCGGCGAACACACCAGGCGGGCGCTTGTCTTCGATCAAAGAGCAAACAACCTTGTTGTCGAAGTAGGTGATCGGGGTCCATTTGATCTGCTCTCGAGCATACTCATCCTGTTCTGCCTTCAGGGTCAACTGAATAAAGATCTGCTGCAACTTCTCGTTAACATAGTTGATGCAAAGCTGCTCGAATGAGTTCTTCTCGAAAATCTCGAATCCGTAGATGTCCAAAATACCGATCGAGTTAGCGACAGATCCCTTTGCGGTCAAGGACTGGTTGACACGCTGCACAATCCAGTCGAAGAGGTTGAAGTAAATTGCCTTGGCCAAAGCATCGCGAACGGCAAAGGCTTGCACCGTGTTCAGCGGAACCTCATAAACCGATCCTCGGCGGCCTCCTCGGGCAGTCTCCATGATACGAATGGTGAGCGCCTTGTTCACCTGCGCCGAATCGACCTCGAGGAGATAAGCAACAAAATCAACCACCGATTGGTCGGCAATGGTGGCATTTCCGGAGTCATCCTCAACAAAAGTAACATTGCCTAACCACAGAATGGTGGCCAGCATTCGAAAAACGTTGTCTTGTTCGGCCTCACTCATACCAATGACTTTCATCGCATCGAGGGTATCCTTGAATTCCGCAGCGTCATCCACACCGGGCACGTCGAAACACTTTGATCGGCTGGTATAGACATATGTTTGAGGCTGTTGGACACCGAAGTTATCTGGCCCTTGTATTAGCGTGAACTAAACAGTGGAATAAAAAAGATCCTTACCTCGGTACTTCTGTGGTGCTGCCTTTGTGAACTGGTAAAAGATGTGGAAGTTTCGCTCGTTCGTAATCTGTCCGACCACTCTCGATTTCTCCAGGAGGTAGTTGGTGATGTTGGCACCGACGGGTTCGCCGTTGACGTTGAACTCCAGCTCGAGGTACTTTCCGAAACGCGACGAGTTGTTGTTACGCAACGTCTTCGCATTTCCGAAAGACTCAAGAAGAGGGTTGGTAGCCAAGACCATGTCCTTGGTCTGCTGAATGGACGAATCACTGCCTCCCGACACGCTGGCGATGTACTGCATAATCCGCTTCGCCGCTTCGGTTTTACCAGCACCGGACTCTCCAGAAATGATCACGCACTGGTTGTCTTTGTATGATTTCATGTTATAGTACGCGGACTCGGCCACGGCGAAGACATGGGGAGGGACTTCGAGACGGTTCTTTCCGCGGTATGAGTCGAGGACCGATTCCTTGTAGATACCCACTGCAGAGGGTCAGCGCCGACGTAGAACACAGATTATGGGATTCACGCTCACTTACAGTCTCGGAAAGGGTTCACTGAGACCAGCACGTGGCCGATATATGTCTGTCGCAATGTATTAGCCCAAACCCCTCAGAGCGCGTGACCCCGCTATCTCAGGGCGATGCTTACATAGATCTCGTCATGCTCGAAGCGGAGTTTCAGATTGTCGTTGATAGCCTCATTTGAAATCTTGCTGAGCAGTGTAAGATCCGAGACACCAATCTCCTTTTTCTTTGTGCTCTCGAAAGTGGCCTTCTTGACTTGAGGCTTTCCTCCTCGTCCATCGCCCACATCGGCGGCTTTGGAGCGACCGAACCGGCTCTTCTTTTCCCCTCCGACGGGGCGTCGAGAGTGTCCCTAATAAACGTCGCAGAATTAGTATAACGGTGCTCTCTTGTTTGAGACAACTGTAAGCTATGGGTAGGAACATACCATTTTCTATATCGGTTCCCCGGATGTCGCGCGCCCAGGCGTCAGGGTGGGAAATCTGACCTATCAGTTGTACGGTGTTATCTTTGGGAGGGACGCAATACTAGGAGTTGCAATGAATTTGGGCAGATCTGGTCGCAGAGCTAGACCAGATCAGTTCTTATTAAGGATGGTTCCAGAGTTAACCAACTGCGCCCAGCAGCGAACAAGCAAAGAATTGCAAAGGAGGGGAGAGGAATGAGAGATTGAACCACCTGTACCCTTACCCCATGGACTCTTGCGGATGATGGAGCAAACGAGCTAAACTGATGGGGGCGCTCGCTCCCGGACACTGCGCCACACACGTGTGGCTCTCCGGCTGTCGTCTGCCACTGGTAAACCAGGGAACTCCCGCAGAACGCGCAATGCCCCTCGCCTCCCATGACTAAGTCTGGTTTCCTCGACGCCTCTTGAGCCATTATCGTGGTTGTGTTATTGGGAACGGATATTCGGATGTGCCTGAGGCTAGCCAATATCGAAACTCAGCAATACCCCCTTTTTTGTATATCCAGTGGTCCCTTATGTTCTCGCACTATACTACCTACTACTATGGCTACCTTGGGCAGCATTCTGGATGATCTGTGGCTGGTGCGAGGTTTAAGAATAGCAGAGTTTCGCACCCCAAGACGTCATCTGGCAGCAACACCTCTCCATTCGCTCCGCTTGCTTTTCGTCCGTCCACCACATTGGCTGATGTCATTAGGTAACTAAATTTTTCAAAGCCCAAAGACCACCTCAGAATTCATTTAGAAACTGCTTGGCACCAGTAGCTATATGTTCGCAAGTGATTGACAGTGGAGATCTTCAGATTGGTCCAGGGGTGGCAGGCTGGCAGCTTTATATATTCACACTATGGAGAGCACGGTCCTCACGAAGCAATAATTCTAGAAGGATTCGAAAACCACGCAAATAAATGACATTAATATGGAAGATCATCTCAGATCAGTAGACTGCCTTCGTTAGTATTGTTTTTATTATTATCTCCGTAGTGTCGAGGATTTGCTACTTGTGTCACATCATAATTAGACATTTCAGTCTTTGAAACTTGAAACCATCCACCCATCCATAAAACCACGCTCTTGTCACTGCCTGAGTATTCTTGCGCACTCTCAGATGGCATCTGCATGTTGAAACTAAATTAGATGTCATGGTAGTTATGTACAGTATCAGATTTGTATAATATCTCGAAAAAAGAGCAAGAGGGGAGACGGGCTAATCTATGTCAAACAACATCAGCCGTCCACATATTTATATGATGAGACAAAAAAAAATTATGGGACAGAAACTAGCTATCAAGCCAGTAACAACGGGATAGGCGTTTTCATCTATCAACAGAGAAGGGTATCTCAGCGAAACGAAACATGAATCCGACGTCTTGGAAACCATATATCTGCATAAAAAAGAGAGGAGTTATCGAAGGCCTTGCTTAAGCGCTTTTCGATGCTGGGACATCCTTGTTTGGTGGTTGGTTCGTTTGCGATGGGGAGTTGTTCGACGACGGCTTTGGTTCTGACGTGGACTCGGATTCTTTGACAGATGAAGTTTCTGACTTGTCTTCCGTCTTGAACCACGAGGTGACGTATGTCGTGAGGTGTGAAAACCACCCCTCTTCCTCTTCTGCTTCTTCTTTCTCTTCTACCTCCCAGATGTCGCGGGGTAGAATGCTGTGGGCAGATTTAGGCACCTCTCCGTGCTTGACCTTGAGCTGCATGAGCTCTTTCTCCAAAAGGACCAGGGCCTTTCGCGCGGCCTTTTCCGATTGTTCCAATTCAGCCAGCCGATCCTCGACATTCTCTCTGCGTGTGCTCTCCTTCCGCCTCGATCTCCACGACTCGAAGACGATCAATCCACCGGCGACCATGAACAAGAAAGTTTCACTGATGAAGTTCGCTCCAGAATCTATTGCCTTGGACTCTGACAATGGTCGGATGTGAGGGGGTGGTGCCGGCTTTTCCTCGGCTGCAGCTTTTGCTTTTGCAATGGCAGCTTCCTCCGCTTTCGTCTCGGCTTCTGTCTTCACTGTGGGTACGGCGGATTTGTGTCGTCGAGCTGCAGCTTCGGCAGCAGCCCGTCTTTGAGAGGCAGCGTTGTCACGAAGGACGCCTACCCGGAGACGCATATCGATTCGGTGTACAGCCTGCGCCATCGAGACGCAGAGACGCCTGAATCGTTCATGTTCACGAGCCTGAGCTTTGATTTGATTCTTTTCCGGGAGGTCAGTCATTGGTTTCAAGCCAAGCGTAATCATATCGGGCCAAGCATACAGCGATGGGCTTAGAGAGCGTGCGGATGACGAGCGAGGAGAGCTTGAGTGTGAGCGACATGGCCGAATTAATGGACGATGTTTCCGGAGTGATTTGAGTGGGGTAAAAGTAAGAGAGGAAAACGTGAATGCAAGGGTGAGAACAAAAACAATAACACGATCAATACTCTATTCAATGTCTTGCGAAAGGATTGTTTGATTGACTCGAGGGTGATTCCGCGAGGGACCGCGACCGATAGTCCATGTCATAAAACAAGCCTTAAGGCACCCATCGAAGGTCCCGATTGGTCTTAGTGCGGGATTTAGTTGTGATTGGCATAAACCAGCCACTTGTGACAGTTTACGTAAGAGCTAATGCTGGTTGTTCGGGCGCCCGGTCACTGTTTATCGATTTCCGTTTTCGGCAAAACGTTGTGGCCAGCAACTCAATTCTTCCAGGGCGTCATTTCAATTGGCATCTTTTCCCCCGCACACACCCTCTGCTTCACCACCGACACCGATGTTGGAATTGTTTTTGCTTGGTTTTTGAGCATTTGTGCACCTTGTTTTGTTTCTAGCGCTTTTGCATTTGGTAAGTACCCGATTTGACGCGTTATTGGTCTTTTCTCTCGGGCCTTGGTGCCTGCGCTGGCGATTGACTGTTCATGCGGCTGGCGCTCGATCGCGTTACACACCTATGGTACTAATTAGATATTGCCTCTCAAGCAGGAGTTGTCCCATAGCACTCATTATACCCCTGTGCTCGAGTTGATCACCGTCGCATTCGTCGTACTTTTATGACCGTTACGACCATCTTCGCATTCGACTTGTCGATATCCCTTGGTATATCTCTGCACCAAGACCTGGTCGTGAAATTTTGATACCCGATAGAAGAGAAGCAAAAAGTTTCAGCAAAAGTTACCAGAAGCCAACATGGAGGCGTTGTCACCTCGTTCTACCAATTTAATTGTGAAACCCAAAGTGGCGATGGAACGGAAAGTCCTCGATAAGAATGCAGCGGCAGCGGCAGCCCGTGCCGAACAAAAATCATCATCGAAGAACCATGCAGCGCCGCCCCCGTTATTAATAACAGAACCTGGGGAGGATGGGGAGACATATTCCACCGGTGGCTTCCTTGGGAAGGGAGGATTTGCAGTCTGTTATGAAGGGACGCTAATGCGCAATGGCCGCGTGTTCGCAATGAAAGTGGTGAAGTCAGAGATGAACCAAAAGAAGATGGAGGAAAAGGTATGATGCTCGAAACAGCAGATACGGAGCGACCTACTGACTGTCATGCTTAGTTCCGAACGGAGCTTCAGATTCACTCCAAAATGCGACATCCTCATATTGTCCAGTTTCATCGTGCCTTTGCTTTTGAAGAGAATACCTATGTCGTCCTCGAGTTATGTCCCAATGGTTCGGTGATGGATATGGTTAGGAAGAGAAAGTGCTTGAGCTTGCCGGAAGTGCGGCGATTTATGATCCAGCTCTGCGGTGCGGTAAAGTATCTCCACAAGAGAAACGTCGCACATCGAGACTTGAAGATGGGAAACCTATTTTTGGACCATAAGATGGATATTAAGGTGGGAGATTTTGGCCTGGCAGCGATCATATTATCGGAGAAAGACGAGAAACGGAGAAGAACGTTGTGCGGCACGCCCAACTATATCGCGCCAGAGGTTCTCGACAGAAGTAAAGGAGGGCACACGCAAAAAGTAGACATTTGGTCATTGGGTGTTATATGGTAAGTGAGCACAAACATCAAACAAACAAGGCTGGGAACTAAGAGTTGACACCAGTTTTGCAATGCTCACTGGCTACCCTCCATTCCAATCTAAAACGCAAGAGGAAATCTACAAGAAGGTTCGAAACTTGACATATGTCTGGCCGAAAGATAGCGAGTGTGCCAATTACATACCGGAGGAAGCCAAGTCCCTCGTCAGCTCCTGTCTTAATCTAGCAGAAGATAAGCGACCAGAACCAGACGAGATCGTCGAGCACCCCTTCTTCCACATGTACGACGGATGTATCCCAAAGCAATTGGATCCATCATGTCGCCTGGCAAAACCCATCTGGCTCAAAGTGGAGGAGCCCCGTGGTGATCGCATGGTTTCTGGTAATAGCTTGGATTGGGATCCAAAGTTCCGAGGCCTCGCAGCTAATGCGGCGGAATTCGAGGAGCGCTACAGATTGTGCAAGAATGCATTTTACAGCCTCTGCGGTGTTGGAAAGAAGCCGGATGGCTCGTTTCGGAAAGCTGCGGGCAAGAATTGCTCTAAATCTGCTTACGCCGAGTGCCTAGCCGAGGATGAGAGCGGTCTCCGGCCGGTGATTCCTTTACCGCAGGATTTCGTATACAAATGGCCTCCCGACCCTGACGGAGACTGGAGTATCCCCGACTCTAGCATTAAATCTCAAAACGACTCTTCGGCGGAAAATAGCCTTGTTTCGGTGAGACGGGCCGTATCACTCAGAAGCAATGCATCCCTTACTCGCACCCAGGCGGCTCTTGCTGCTGTTCAGCAGCGTCGAAATGGTTCTCAAAGCCATGCCGCGACTCTTCGTCAGCAGGCTCTTCCAGGTCGGGGTCCAGCCAGACCGCTCGCCGCCATCCGCGACGCCCCGGCCGTTGCAGTCAACCAACTCCCATCACCGCAGGCAATGGCCGAAGCCGCTGTGGTTCCTTCTACGATACCTACTGGTGGCTTTGCGGAGCGACCGATTCGCAATCGGCGTGGAGTTGCTGCCGCACCGTCGGCGTCTCTGCGCGATCTAACCAAGAACATTGCACCACAAATTCCAAAATCGTCGACGACACCAAACATGCTCACGGTAGGAAAGACTCGGTCTCAGTCTAGGAAGCTAGAAGCAGCCAGTCAAGGGCGACTTGTGGCTCCACCGGTGGTAACAGATCGAGTCACAACGGAAGCCACAGCGGAGCCACCTGTCAGGACCAGATCGTTACGCTCAGTGTCAAGAACGCACTCACAAGATAGCGCGAGCAAGAACCAAGAGGAGAACGTTGCTCCAAGGGAGCAAGCAGTGGAAGAAGACCCACGCCCTCCAACCAGCTCCGAAGCCCAACATCAGAGGTGCAACAGCAAGGCCACAACATCTTCAAGCAAATCTCGCTCAGCTCTCGGATTAAACCCATTGTTCCATTCGGAAGACAAATGCGAATTACTGCCACACACGTCGTCTCAGGCGGTTATTGCGGACCTGGCCGTCATGCTGACCAACATGATCCCTCATTCCTCTCGTCGCCGTTCAGCATCGAAAAGGCCAGCCCATGCATATGTAATCAAATGGGTCGACTATACCAATCGATACGGCATCGGTTATGTGCTGGATGATGGCAGTGTTGGATGCGTATTCAAGGCAGAGAATGGTCAGCCGGCAAGCTGCGTGGTGGTGCGTGACGGGGAGAAACACATCCGTCGCAAGGCACGGAGCGCGGAAAGACGAGACTACCACTACGCAGAAGCAGACCAGCTTATTCCCCAGACAGGAAGGCCCGTTGAATTCTACGAGGACCATGAGGACGGCTTTATGGAAACTCGCGGGATCAGACGCGCGTTCATTCCGCCGACGGTGTTCGAAGTTAAGGGGCCACATAACGGAGGCGTCAAGATTCGCACCAACTCGATGGAATGTTTCCGGGCAGATGCCGAGAAAATCAAGCGTGTCAAACTGGTTGACCAGTTTGGCAAGTACATGATTGGGTCCCTAGGCAGACATGGCGATGAAGTGCTCGACGACAACGCCCGTGTCCGGGGCCACGGACAGTTCATCAAGTTCTACCAGCGACTTGGCAATGTTGGCGTTTGGGGTTTCGGAGACGGGGCTTTCCAGTTCAACTTCCCTGATCACACCAAGCTTGTCATCTCTCCCGGCCGTACACGAACCGAGTCGCCATGGGTTGACTTCTACCATCTCTCCGCCTCGGCCGCACGTTATCTGGCTGCCAAGGGAAGAATGCACCCGTCTGGATTTGACACGCGCGATGTCGCCTCGGAGGAGGCCGCGACATTTTTCGCTATAGCACACGGCAAGCCCATGAACGCTGCGGAAGAAAAGATCCATGAAATGCTCAATGCCAACTCGTTTCTGCAGAAGATCAGCTTCATCAGGGAGGTGTTCAAGCGTTGGATCAAGGGCGAGCGGCTTGGTGGTCGGCCGTTATGGAGCCCATCTTCCTTTGATGGCGAGGACGCCCCGCAGAAACACCCTGCTGCGGATATCTTTTGGGAAGGCATCCAAGAGCGTCCCCGTGAAGGCAGTGGTGGGAAATTCGTTTGGGTCACGGTGGGCGCTCCCGGGGGAGATGGCGAGTACGTATCGGTGTCTCTGAAGGACAATGCTGCGCAGACTGGAGGGACGGACGGCGACTTGGAAGTGGATGCATTGAGAGAGCGACTGCGTGCCTTGGTGGCTCGATCGTAGTCTCGATGACATCCGACCGCACATTTTCTTTCTTCCTTCTCATTCTTTTCCTTTTTCTCCTTCTTTTTCTTTCATCATCAGCGTACCATGTCATGTCGAAATGAAACGGGTAGATCGGTGGTAGACATTGGACTATTCCTTCTTTTTTTTTTCTTCTCTTTCTTTTCATTTAATTCTTGTTACTTCTTGACTGTTCAGGATTCCCAGGTCGTGGGTGTTACGGAACTTCATCCTGTCGGGTTTCTTTTCTTGTTTGTTTCCTTGTGTCTGCTCATCTCTATCCAACTACTGTAGCTTGTCATAGCCTTCTCCCTCAATCTAAGCAAGAGTCCAAGTCCATTTGCACCACGCATTGCATTCAAAGTTGCAAGTGGAGTTGTTTCAAAGAAAAATATATATAGATATATATACCTTCCCTCCAAGAAACCTCGGTCAAAGAACCCTCGTCGCCTGCCCCGGAGTCAACCAACACACCCTCTCCAGCACCCGCTCGCGCGCAAACACCGCCTCCAACTCCTTCCTCCCCTTCTGCGCGAAATGCTCCCACGACTCATAATGCATCGGCACCAGCACATCCGCCCCGAGCTCCCGGAACATCCTCGCCCCCTGCCCGCCGTCCATGGTGATCTGCATCGTCCCTCCACCGTCCGGGCCCGGCAGCGGCACCGTCGCCG
The DNA here is from genome assembly GCA_027569715.1 of Hamigera avellanea. Taxonomy (NCBI): domain Eukaryota; kingdom Fungi; phylum Ascomycota; class Eurotiomycetes; order Eurotiales; family Aspergillaceae; genus Hamigera; species Hamigera avellanea. Next base: position 100,069 of record JAPDKU010000046.1, on the reverse strand, counting down.
CCCCCAGATTCAACACCGCCGCAACCACGTGCCACCGCTCCCTCACCCGCCGCGCCACCTCCTCCACGAACACCGTGTCCCCGGAGACATACACGCCGTTGACCCGCCCGTCGGGGCTGACCCCCATCTCCGCCGCGGTCAGCACGAACCCCGTACACTGTCCGCCGGGGAGATGCTCGCACGGCGTCGCGGTGACGCGGAACACGATCCCGCCGACCGCCAGCGAGACGGTTTCCCAGGGCGCCAGGCCGCGGATGCCCGGGCGGGGGGCGAGGGCGGCGGCGGCGGCGCGGGTGGTCAGCACGTGGCGCGCGTCGAGGAGCGCGCGGCCGGCGTCGTCGAGGTTGTCCGGGTGGTCGTGGTGGCTGAGGAGGATGGCGTCGATGGGGGGGAGGTGTTGTGGGGGGAGGGCAGGGGCCGGGGCGGTGGTTTCGAGGGTTAAGGTGATGTGTTGTTGTTGTGTGTCGAGGGTGAGGGGGAAGCGGGTGCCGGGCGGGGAGAAGACGGGGTCGGTGAGGAAGTTGACGCCATTGAGGGACAGGATGGCGGTTGCGGTGCCGATGTGGGTGATGGTGAGGGAGGGGGTGGGGGGCATTGTATTGTTTTAATGTCAAGGTCCCTGCACTGTTACTGTCACTGATTATTGAATGTTTCGATGATGATGATGGGGTATGCTAAAGTAAGAAACTGTTTAAAGTATATCAGATTCTGGTGACGCAGCGACTGAGGACATGGATATGTCATTCTCATCGAGATGACAAGATATAGTAGTTTGATACTATTACCATGGGACACTTAGCCAGAAGGACCAATGGGATGGAAACTAAGCTGCTCTCAGTATTAAAGTACAAGAAGCTACTCTGTAAATGGTTAGATTACCCGCTAGAACGGTTTTCCCCTGCCCACCAGAGTTCTATGACTGTCACTAACTGGGAGGAGAGGGTCGAACGGGCAAAGGGTAAGCTTGTCGCAATATGATATACCTGCATCTTGAGTTACTACTGGTGAAGTCTTCGATGACTCGAATATCATTATATTCTTCGATTATACAACAATTAAACCCATTATACTATCACCGACTTCCAAGGTATACAACAAGAAATCACCATCGAACATGAACATAACGTCAAGTCGAGACATTAGCGTATAGCTTGCAGCACATGTACTAAGCTGCGCGACAACGCGAAAGCAAACCAAAAAAAGAACACTGATCTAGCAGCGTTGGCAGTCACAGAATATTCTGCAACAATCCCAATCCGCCCAGAACGATGGCCGCACCGCCGGCTACGTTTCTGCTCGCGGCGCCAGTGAACAGCGGGCTGGAGGGGGATGCAGTCACAGAGCCGGTGGGAGTGGTGCCGTTGTTGATGGGAACGGACGAGCTGGGAGGCGCCGGGGCAGACGAGGGAGGAGCGGGCGTCGAAGATGGAACGGAGCTGGGCGATGGAGTCGCGGTGGGGGTGATCACGGGAGGAGTGGGGGAGGCAGGTGGGAGAGAGACGCCGTACTGCTGGGCGCAGGTTGCGGGGTCGAGGCCCTGATGATTGTTAGATTATGGATCCATCATGTTGACAAGGGAACGATGGGGACGTACTTCGGGGCAGCAGTAGGGGTCGACCAAGCAGAAGGATCCACCGGGGCAGGCATAGGTGCCGCTGGGGCAGCAGGTGTCGCCCTGGGACGGATCGTAGCAGACGTTGCTGGTGCCGCAGATGGGCCAGTCGTCGGGGCATCCGGGGGTGGTGCCGGGGATGAAGGCCTCGCTGTCGCTCTGACGCTTGGTGAAGCCGTGGACGACGCGGTAGAAGTCGTTGGCGTTGGCGGCAACGAGCTGGCCGAGCAGCAGCGGGGCGACAATAGCGAGGCGAGCTAACATTGTGACGGGTGGAGTAATGATTGTAGATCGTTGGGTAAACGAATGTACACTAACAGGATTGGATGAGCCAATGAATGAAACTCAGAGATGTCGAGTATAGCCGAAAGAATGTAACGAATGCTTGTCTGGTGAGGATGGAAGATGAGATGCAGACCGAAGAATGACGAGGTTTTTATATTAAATGCCGACCGGACAGCCCAGCCTCCTAATCCCTGGGTGTAGCTTTGATATCCTTCCTCTTGCCCTGGATAGTTCCCCTTCTATACGAGGGGCCTCATCCCGTCGATAGGGCTGAGCGGCCCTTCGCTCCTATCAACAGGACCAAACGTGCGTGGGCTGTGTCGGTGGCAGCCCGACGATCCATCGCCCGGGCGCATCGTTAAAGATGATAATTTCCGAGAATACGAGAAAGGTCGACGAGTCGCCCACAGGCGCCGGCGACGTCGCAGCCAAGACGGGTGGAATCAGACAAGGCGAGGTGACTGGTGGTTGCTCGTGTTTACCTTTGCGGCTGTGATCAGCCATCGGAACTTTGTATCCTGGGGGAGATTAATCAGTTAGTGGCATCCCATCTGGGGGGGTTAACTTGGCTAGGGTTCTAGGAGAAATCGAATGCAAGGGATACGTCCTTTTACTTTACCTTGTGGGTTGTCCCGGATGGATTGGAGGGAAGAAGGAGAAGGAGAAGGAGAAAACAAAAGGAGCCGTCCTGGACTCCCGGCAAGGCAAGCGACAATACGAGTTCAAGGGTTGCAGTTGCCTTGCGTGGATTTTTCCGCAATGGCTAGCCCTGTGCTAACCGAATGTCTCAGCGAAGCACCACTTAGAGGCATGGTCACCTCTCAATTAAAATCTTTTACAGTTTAGTCTATAAATTAATCTTAGTTTTACGAGACTGTTGTCCAGTATCTATCTTGATGGTTGAAAGCGGGCAGACAGACAAGCGCCACGAACTTCGCATCGATGCGATGCAAGCCGACGGAACGCTTGTCGAAACGAAACGCCGAAACTTTTCGTCAAGATAAGGGATGACACAAGCTTATCTTGATATACACCGACAACTCTAAAAGACCAGTGAGTCAAGAACCTAAAGCATCATACATCGGATCAAGAAAAGAAAAGACCGAGCAATATACAACGATCACGTTCAGCCACGTCTCAAATATGCTGCAAAGTCTTTGTCGACACAAGAAAAGGGGGTGGCCTCCCGGAGTCCCCGCTGGCTGACGATATCATCTGGAAGAAGAAAGAAGAAGAAGCAGGACACAGCCTGAAGAAAAGACAGAGAAGAATCGTTTTTACATGATCCCACAGCCCATTGCAGTCAAGTGCTTGTATAGCGTCCCAGTTAGGGCCCCATGGTGCACGTGACATAGCATTCATTGTAAGGACTCTCTTCATAACCAGACTATATTACAGGAGTTAACTGAGTAATTTGAGCAAGGTACAACCTATAGGTAGGCAATGTAATGTACTGAATCAGTATTGATAGCCAGCTCGATCAAGCGATTCGCTTAGATTTTGGCGGTGCTTCTTTCTCCAGTGCAGGAGGAGCGAAGTGCTGGAAGACGAAAAAAACACCAAGATGCTAGATGAATGACGAGTGATGTCTTCGACTTTCAGAAGGCGTAAAAAGGAACCACAAGTCTCGAAACTTCGGCGGGGTTTAATGGTTTAAAGGAAAACATAGATCACGAACAGAATACTAGAGGTCCTCGATAGAAAAGTCGGTTGGATATGCTGTCTCCCGCAAGGCGATAATTAACAATAATGGTACTGAGGATCTTCTACGTCCATGACTCAATGGTCCATACAACGCAAGGACAGGGTCGTGAAGAATGAGACTAGACAGCCACTCTACGGTACAAGGTGAATAAGCGAGATACGATCCGACGAGCATATCAGGCGGATTGTCATCAGAACTTCCGTGATTCGAATTAGCAACATATACAGAGAGCAGATGTAGCACTGACTTGGTTGGAAAAAGCAGAAGCAAAGGAAAAGGCAGATGCAACCTGGTCAGTAGACACATGAAATAAAAAAGTTATATATCTACTACATGAACATCAACAAATATAGCGAATCGAAGAGAAAAAGAAAAGATCCAAGCTACTGTCGCCGCGAAGAACCCAAGGGCGACAGGGTGATATGAACTCCAAGCCAACCTGTACATGCTTCAAGAAATGGTGTGGAAAATGTGCGCATGTCGTTTAGAAAGCGTCGATGCAACCCCAGTGCTGCTCCACGTTGAAGAGACCGGCGCTCTTCCAGAGGTCATCCGAGTAGGAGAAGAAAACGGACTTGGCGCCGACCTCCCCGAGCAACGAGTGGATAGCCTCGACCTGCTCGGAGAAACCGGGCACGGCGACACCGTTGGCTTCACCGGAGTTGGGCCAGCCGGTCTCGAGGTTGAGGACGTCCTTGCCACCGCAAAGGCCGGAGAGAATGTCGAGCTGGCCCTTGGCGAACTTACCGGCATCGGCGGGGCTGACCTCGGAGTTGAAGAAGGGGTGGATGTTGGCACCGACAATGTCAACGGCACTGCAGAGAATGGAGGAGTCGGCCTCCCAGATGTTCAAGGTCTCGGCGGTGGTGACGGGGCCGTGGTAGCCAGCGCTCTGCCAGGTGGACTTGGCGGAGGAGATGAAGCCGGCAAGGGTGCTTGCGTCCACCCAGCCGTTCTGGATGGCCTCGTTACCGACAACGATGACCTCAACCATCTCCCACTTGGCCCACTGGGCGATGGCCTCGACCTGCTCCTGAGCATCGGCGACACCGGTGCTGGAGATGTAGACACCAAGGATCAAGTTGAGACCGTTCTGAGCGGCAGCCTCGGAGATCCACTCGAGACCACTGCAGTCAGTGGAGTACACGCGGATGACGGAGAAGCCCTTCTGCTTGATGACAGCGATGTCGGAGAAGATGGCGTCCTTGGCCTTGCAGCCACCGTCGTTGGCGTAAGGAGAGTATGTCATACCGTATCCGTGACCGGCGCTAACTCCAGTGGAGCTGGTGGCAGCAGGGGGAACGCTGGAGGTCGAGCTGGGAAGGCTGATGACGACACTCGGGGCAGAGGAGGTGGGCTGAACAGCGGCGGTGGTGGAGACGGCCGGAGCAGTGGGAGCAGGAGTGCTGGTGGGGAGACCGCTGCTGGTGAAGGGGCAGACATAGTGGAAGTCGGTCTCGGTGACAGTCACGGTCTGCTCAGGCTGAGTGTAGGTGCCGGGCTGGAAGGTGGCGGGAGTAGGGTAGACCACAACGGTGCTGCTGGAGACGAAGGTGGTGGTGGGAGCAATGGTGTAGGTGCCAGCAGAGGGGCAGACGTAGGTGGTGGTCTGGATGAGGCTGGTCACCGTGGTGCCAGAGGGAGAAACGGTGGCGTAGGGGCAGACCACGGTGGTCGCAGTCTCGACGACAGTGGTGACACCACCGTAGGTGTTGCTACCGCTGGTCAGGGCCGTGGTGGTAGGGGCAGGCACCGTCGTCTCCTGAGTGACGGTAAGGGTCGACGCTGGGATAGTAAAGACACCGGTAGAGGGGAAAGTCGAGACGCCGTTGGTGGGGAGAGCAGGAGTGGTCTCAGGAATGGGCAGGATGGAGGCGACTTCGGAGGAAGAGGGAGAGGGGGTGACAACGACGGTCACGGTGGTGTAGCTGGTCGAGCTGAGGGTGGTGGTGAGCTGGGAGGTGACGGTGCTGCTGGGAGCAGGAGTCGAGCTGACGGGGACCACTGATGTCGCTGTTAGAAGGCTTCTTCCTGATTGTACACCACGTGCAACAGCCAGCATCGAATCCATCTTCCTTGTTCCTCATTCAATTGTCATCTCGTGACTCCATGACCTTCTTGTCTGGTCGTCGTCTTCCTCTACTCCCCACGCCTCGGAACAAGATTCCACCCAACCCAAAAGAAATTCTCACTCACAGGTAGGTTCTCCGTAGTAGGTGATCACCTTGGTGGTGCATCCGCAGGTAGCCTCAGCATCGGACAGAGCACCGTGGAGAGCACGGCGCTGGTGGAGAGCGTCGTGTCCGTGGCGGCGCATGTGAACACCGTCGGCGAGGGCAGAGCCCACGAAGGCCGCGGCAGTAGCCAAAAGCGCACCCCTCATATTTGCTGAAGATCAAATGATATGGACTTTTCTTTTGTTTTTGTTTCGAAGGTAAAGTCAGTAAAGAGTGCCCGCTGAAAGAGTGAAGCGGTGGTCAGTGAGGTAAAGGAACGACACTGGCAGGAGACAGGGGGAGGGCACGAGGGCCTTTTTGATAGATGATCTCTAGGATTGATTGACAGAACCCGGGGGGGAAAGGGAAAGACAACGGGAAGAGGGGGGCAACCAGCAGTAGAAAAAGGAACGGGGGGAGGGGCGATGGTCAGACTGCGGCCATTTGCCCAGAAGGCTCCATCGCACGGCATCGTGGTTTCCTATTCTAACTTTTCCTGAGTTTTCCCCCCCTGGACTAGTCTAAAAGTGCAAGTGCAAGCCCAGATCCCCGTCACGGATCCAATTGACATTTTACAGGAGGAGCGGTTGGCACTACGGCACTGTTTTGGGAGTTAGCGCCTGCATGGTCAGGTACCGTGCCCCGCCTATTGGCCGCTCAAGGTTCTGGCCCTCTGGGTCTGCAACCCAAGGCCAACTCCCGCACCTCTCGGATAGGGGTGGGAAAATTAACAAAATCCACTGATCCAATTCCAGACTGGAAAATTAACGTTCGAGACTTCGAGACTTGGACATGCCAATGAAAATGATCTTGGCTTTTCTTGGGGTCGAACTCGATGTGTTCGTCTTGGAGAAACCCAGAATCCAAGGGTCTCAGGGTCCTGACTCCGATGACTTTCTCTTCTCCAGCACGCAGTACTCACTAACTACTTACTAACTACTCACCCACGCAGCCACGCTCGATGCCAGCGAAGACATCCCCGCCAGTACGCCGGTGCGCGCCATTTGCTCAGCACAATTTTAATTTACGGTCGCTGTCTTTCCTTTCCTCTTCGGGTCAGTGCTCGTTAGGTACCTAGTTAAATGGCTCTCTCCCCTAAGTCCCCTTTGTCTCGGAGCAGCTGGCCACTACTCAGCGCTGTCGACTCGAGAGTCGAAGAAATCAACCATCGCAATTGTAGAACCATTCTTTTCCAGAATCAGCGTTGGTGTCTCATCAAGTGAGTACGATTCTTTGTCGGTGGAAAATGAAATGGAAAGAACTCCATACGTAGCACATCAACCCAGTCGTGGCTGGACAGCTGGCGCGCCGGTGGCGTCCATTGGCAGTTCCTAACTTTCTCCTGGTCTGAAACGCTGCATGCAAGTCTGACCGGTGTCTTCAACGGTCGACGAGATAAACTCACGATGCCGGACAGTCCGTTTGATTCACGGTTGAGAAGCAACCGGATCGTGGTCAGTCGATCGTTTTGATCTGGAATCGCCATGGGGATTTATGCGGATTCTCTGAACTGAAGAATTTGGCTGCCTTCTTGCAGACAGTGACCGCAGGTACTCTTTCTTTGACAACATCTCCGCCAAGTTGGAACCACTCCGTGGCAGTCCGTGCAAGTCGAGGTCGCGATCAACAACACTCCACAAGGTATGCGACCGCAGTATTTCGTTTCTATTTCCATTTCCATTTCCATTATCAAGCCAAACAGCTGCTTGACTCTTTTTATTTACAGAGGTAGTTCGTCCTAGAAAATCAGGAAGATGGAGTTACCAGTACGACTGTTCAATAACTTCAATTGCATCCGCAGCGTGTCCACGGATTGACGGGTACCCTTTCATCCAAGGCTGTTCCCCGCCGTGCTGCAGCCCGGTGGACTCGGCGCCTCGACCCTAGGCTGAACCAGGCTAAGCGCCATCTCCACCGCCCCTGAGACCCGGCGACGACTGGCTGGCGCTGGATCCTGTGCTTCTTGCTTTAATTTCCGCTCTTCGCCGATCACCCAAAACAAGACTGTCTTGTTGGAATTGCGATCGCAACGCAGTTCCACGAGTTGAACATGCCAGCTCAGCCTCGGTGGACATGGACGTGGACAGTACCAAGTTTACCAACTCACAGGAAAAGACAGCAATTTGCCAGCGAAGACTCGTCAGTTAGTCTACTCATAGCGACCAGCTCATTTCAAGTCTTCTGATGATGTCAATGCATGAAACGTCTTGGATCCCCCAGTTTATTGCATACTAGCAGCTACTGTCTCATTCTCCCGGCGATAGTCTAACATTCACTGACGGAGGATTTCAATTTTCAGGAGATTTTCTCCAACCTCTCCACGTTCAAAGAAGCATGCATGATGCCAGAGGCCCAGACCTCTTTCCAAGTGCTCCATCCGCATGGCAGCCATGGCTACAGAAGTACAGATCAACTTTCAGGGAAAGCCATCCCGACACTGACGCGTTGCAGCACTCCCCGTTCCTGATCCTGGTACCCCGGATGGTCCGTGGTCGATTAAGCACAGGACATATCCGACGTAAGCCTTGTGCCATGAATAGTCCTGTCTATCATCATCAGCTTTTCAGGATCTGGACTCGAAGAAACCGCTTGATTTACTCGATAGAGCGGTCATCGTGTCGATCGCAGTCAATTCCAGGGCTCCTCCCAGTCGAGGCCTCCATTGCTGCCGCCGATCGACGACGGACGTCGAACCGTGCGAACTTCGAACGGCGTGGAGTCGTGGACGGTCCGACCGTGGAGGTACCGTGGAGAGGACATTATATCATGCTATTTCAAGGACGGAGTCTACGGAGTAACTGTGGGTGACGGTGGAAAGGCCATGGTTGTGCGTGTCTTTTGACTCCAGAAGCGTGTCCTTCCCACGCTACGCATCGTTGTCTTCCTCAGCCGATTTTTGACTATACGTAGTTTGTCTTAGTTCGTGATTGGTTTGGTGCAGGGATCAACACCCCGATATACTCAGCGCGTATATCAGAAGTACCAGGCAAGGATTTAAATATAGTACCACAGCCCAGCGAAAATTCTTCTAGAGATGCTTCTTACGCTGAAGTGGACTGTCCCTTGCTTCCTGGAGTCCTTTCTTTCATCTTGGAAGAAATGGGGGCAGGAGCAGGATGCGGTTCAGTTCCCCAAAGGACTGGGTTCTCGAGTAGGTGGTTTCGCCAAATATTGAAGGCCAACACTTCGATACTTTCCTCGTCGATAGGAGGCACATGATCAGGGTTACAATCAATCCAGAAGGTGAAGTCCACCATGTACCTAGGTAAAGGCCATTAGCATCTTCTATGTGGTAAAAAGAATCAAGGACAGTTATTTTTTCCTTACAGTTTATCGGCGGCTGCGTCGTACTGAAAGAAACCGGGGTGCTGTTCTGTCAAGACCTTGCCGTTCACTCGCATATGCCTGCATTTCTCATCGTGTGAGCAGCTATAGTACCCAACACCGCACAGGATCATCACTTACTCCAGTATATGAGCAAGTTGCGTTTTAATGCTGTTGAGCTGAGTCAGACAACTCCATCCCGATCTCGTCAAGGAGCTCGCCAGGAACACCTTTCATCAGGATGAGTTGCTTTTTGAGCGATGGATACGGAAATCCCTCTCTCCGGGTGCGTGTAGCACAATGGACATACTCGGGGCCATGGCCGATTTGATGGACAGTCTTCACTAGATCGGCTTCGCCTAAAAACTGGTGTGTGATAATTTTCCGATGTTCCTCCAAGTCTGTGATATGGTCAAAATGCTTAGGGTTCAAGCTATACATAATCAGTATTTGATTATTTGGCAGGTCATAGGAAAACCAAAAACTTACTCATAGCGAACCTTGAGCAAAAATGGCTCATCCGCATTCTGGTCGCGTGCCAGCGTTAAGCAGTGGCGCTGTGCCAGCATTTCGTTAAAGACCTCGGTGAGTTGCTTTTCAATCACAATAGATCTACCGTTGACCCTGCAGATCCTTCCTTCAAGATCGTAATCCCAGGTCATTGTGGATAACGAAGAGTTGGCAGAGGATACAAGGATATGTGTGGTATGAGTTGGCTAGGAGTAATAAGAGGGAAGGAGTGAGATTGAGTTTGCAGGTATTGAAGAGGATAAATAATAAGATGAAGAAACGGGTAGGTAGGTAGGTTACGTAGTGATGACGGTGGGAGCTGCCTAGGTAGTCACCTACCCAGGCATTCACTTGATATAATTTACTTTGTAACTACACAGCGCAAGCTGAGCGCAATTGAAGTGATGCTAGTCACTCTTTTCAGATTATATTCATTCACTCTTCGACTATTTGCAGTGGATGATGGATGACTTTGATATCTATATATGAAGTTGAATGTACAACCTACTAATCCCTCTAGCTGTCTAGATGTCTTCGTGAGTGATAGACTGTAGGTCTTTAAAAGCTAGTAGTAGATTGAGCTGTCTCGAAACTCAACATGGATCTAATTGCCAAGCGGTAGCGACACGCTTTCCCCGATTCGGTACGCTATACCGCTTCCAGTAATTCACCGTCACCGCAGACTACGGAGTAGAACAATGTAGGATTTCTTCAGTCTCCGCGGCGCGTTAATCGACCTGCCGAGATCCGACAAAAGTCTGGACTCCCATTTGCCAATTGCAAATTTCGCAGCAACGTCTTGGTTTTCTTGAATTGCGAACCGTGCTCTTCGTCGCGAAGAGGCCGCGTCAACGATGTTCGCTAGACTAGTTCTAACTTCTTGCTAAGTCGAGTTCCTTGACCACATGGACATTGCATCGTCATCAAACTGTCGAAATTAAAAGAATAAATCTAAAAGACGAGCCGTTAACCCTCGCTTTCGCTCGGCCGCCGCGCGGCGTGAATACCCCGGGGCCCGTAGCGCCTACAGTACTAAGTCTGAAAGTTATTACAGAGCGAGATAATTCCTTTTAATTTAACCAATAAGGAGGCTCGATTATAGGCTTATAGAGGCTCGATTGCATGCTCGATTATAGGTTTATAGAGGCTCGATTACATGCTCGATTGCAGGCCCGATTGAATGGTCGATTACAGGCTTATAGACACTCGATTGCAGGCCCGATTGCAGGCCCGATTACAGGCTCGAGTATAGGCTTGTAGAGGCTCGATTATAGGCTCGATTACACGCCTATAGAGGCTCGATTGAAGGCTTAATTAGAGGCTCTCGATTGCAGGCTTTAAAAAAGGGGTAGAAGGTTCAACACCTATAAAGCAAAGCGACGCGTAGAAGTGCTGTATATATCGGAAATACTGGTCGAACCGAAAAGCGGCTGAACGGACTGAAAGGTACGCCCTGCGGGCGTACAAATTGGACCGCACAGAATTTACGGGCCCCACATCTATTTCAATATAACAAGTAATAGGAGAAATAAATTTATAGAAACACCCCATATAATCCGTAACGATTCCTTCCAAATCAATACTCAAGATCATCCAAGACACCACCTCGACTACCGCTTTACTATCCCATGGCCGGGCGAAGACTACCGCCGGCTAGAACCCGATAGTCTCCCACAATGCCCCTGGGCCCTGGGCAGGTTGATTCGACTCCTTACTCCGTCACCAAGTCCTCCATAAGGAATAAACTTCCACATGGCTTATCGACATACCCCTTATTGCCCCTTGTTTTCCACGTCTTCGACAGGATACGCAGGAATGGATGCGCCTCAGATTAAGATGTATGTATTTGCTATCCAAAAGTTTTATCAAGAGAATCGTGATTGGTGTATTCTGTCCAAGTGAGAAACCGCGATGTAATTGGAAAGTGCGATGGATCCTTCCTACTCGTACAGTCAAGTACGACCAAACTGGAAGGTAAGACCGTAAGACGATCATGCCACCTGCACCTTCTCCCGACAACACAAACACACCACCGATGTCTTCTTTTCAATCCGAATCTTCCCATGGCACGGTCTTCTCCTGGGATTCTGTTTCTTTTCTATCGATCGATCCCGTTCGAGCTCATCCGATGACGTGATTTGCTTGAGTCATTTGGATTAACTCAATCGAATCATGTCAACGGTTAATCCCGTACAGGAAGATGGAATCGTACCACCCTCAGCCACAACTACAAACCTGGCAAACCTGTGGACAATCTCGTAGCACGAACAAGTGACAGGTAAGGTGATGCCGGATCTCGACTTCCATCACTTCATGGCGACCACATGGCATGGCATGTTGGACACATGGTCAGATGTCAGACGGCTCTATCGATATCGTCGAGTCGCAACGCAATAGACAGGACCAGGGAACCATGAATGAGTATATATACACATCTTCGACTACGTCCTCAAGGATTGTTCTCCATCATCACATCAACAGCATCCCAACAAGACCTACAAACGATTGTCAGGTTCTGAGAACCATCTCTACAACCAAGCACCCCACCAAATGTCCGCCTCATCATACTCACCCAAACCCGACCCAAAAACAGACCCAAGCCGTCTCCAGAACGACTTCGGCGCTGATCTCTGGGTGCGGAATGGCGTGCAGGGACGGGTATGCTCTTCCCCGTCTCAATATTTGTTGTCTCCTTGTAAAAATCGACATTAACTTCAACTAACATTCAAACGACTTGCTAGCACCCAACAGCCGGCCGCGGTCTCTTCGCCGGCCTGCAAGACGTGAAGCACTACAATGTCGACCACGGCTGGGCGAAACGGACGTCGGACGATAGGCAAGGTGGGATATTACGGTATTTCTGGAGTCGGTGGGTTTCGAGTCCAGTATTCCAAGGAGTGCGGATGTTGACGCTGATGTATGGATTAGGATTACCGGCGGTTCGTATCGGCCTCCTGAGCATTAGCTAGCCTCAAAGTCAGATCTTTGATGGTGTTGGAGAGGCGTTTTTCGCATGTCCAGTTCAATTCAATTCGCATCTATCATCTATCATAAAATGCAACACAACATAGAAACAAAACCATTTCACTCCATACCCAAACCCCAAGGAAGAGACATCTACTTCAACAGCCTTCCCCCGCTCGTCTCCAACGTCACCCCAGTCACAAACCGATCCTTCATCACATACAAATACGCCTCGCCCACCTCCTCCGGCACGCCCACCTCGTTCGTGAGCGTCGCATCCCTAAACGTCTCCAGAACACCCTCCAGCACCTTCGGGTCTTTGATCATCCCCTCGATCAACTCCGTGCGCACCGTCCCTGGCGAAATACAGTTCACCCTGACGGGCGCGAACTCGACGGCCAACGCCCTCGCCAGCCCCTCGTTCGCTGCCGCCACGGCCGCGATCACGCTCCACCCTTTGCCCGGCTTCGCCGCGTTCGTGCCCGAGGTCAGCGTGATGGACGACCGCGGCGAACTGTTGATATACTTGGGCGCATGCTTCGCCAGCATCAAGGTACTCATCAGCCGCACGCGCGACGCATCGTGCACGAACTGCACGCTGATCTCCGCCAGCGGCGGCATGGCGAGGGCGTCGCCCGCCGTGAAGACGATGTGGTCGAGCAGCACTTTTTCGCCGGTGGCGGCGGTGGTGGCCTTGTCCAGGAGGGCGACCAGGTTTTGTTCCAAGGTGGCGTCGGTGCCGAGGTCGCACGCGTAACCTTCCACGCGGGACTGGACGGTCGGGTCCGGGAAGGCGGTTTTCAGGCGGTGGATGGCGTGGGAGACTCTGTCGGGCTTGGACGAGGAGACGATGACGGTTGCGCCGTGTTCGAGGGCCAGCGAGGCCACGGCGAAGCCGATGCCTGAGGTGCCGCCCAGGACGAGGACGCGGGTGTCGCGGAGTTTGGTGGTAGAGTTGAAGGACATTTTTTTTTCTGTATTCGTTTTCTTGTAGGTGGTGGATTATAGTAGGATAGATAGAGTGTTATACAGGGATGATGTTAGTGAGGATCGAATGATAGATAGATAGATGTCTTGACTTAACGGTCTTATCGATATCAGGAACAAAAAGCTTATTCATGGTGGACTCCCTTATAAATCACTCCGTAATCGAAAATTCCAACTACCTCTTCCACGTTCTCTCAATTACTACTACTCCTGCACGTTAGGGTGCAGAAAATTTGCAGAGAATTATTAAGCATGGAGCCCTGGTAAAACCCCGATTGATTGTCCCGCTTGCGGCATTCTCGGACTTGGCGGAAGCCGAGACGGGGTTGATTTTTGACCACCGGCAGTTGAAACTTGATTCCCATGGATAGACTTCCCGACGTCCCGTACTACTTAGTCCAGGAAAGCGAAATTTTGTTGCATTTAAATCCTTTTCGATTCATACATTGGTTCCCAACCAAAAGAAAAAAAAAAAAAAAAAAAAAGACGCTAGGTAAAAGCCGCCAAATGAGAGGTATATACACGGTCCGAATATTTCCCAGACAAGACAGACAAGACGCAAAGAAGAAATGTGAACGAAACACCCAAAACTCACTCCAAGCCCAACGGCATCCATGACGATGATATATGATGATGATGATGATGCAACTCTAATATAATGAAAAAATTCCCCAGAATCCCAAGAGTCTAGAAATCTTGTCTCTTTTCTTTATATATCGCAGGCGAAAGATCGTTTGTTTTTTTTTTTTTTTTTACTCCCACGAGTCGATCTTCATGGTTCCCTTCTCGGCCAGGTTCTGGTGCATCTTGAAGGCCTGGAAGAGGAGGTGGGGCTCGTGGCCCATGCCCTTCTTCAGGCACTCGTACTCGGCACGGTCGAAGTAGTCCTGGAGGATGGGCTTGTAGTCGGGGTGCGAGCACTTGTCGATGATGACGCGGGCACGCTCGCGGGGCGAGAGACCACGCACGTCGGCGAGACCCTGCTCGGTGACGACGACGTCCAGGTCGTGCTCGGTCTGGTCGATGTGGGTGCAGAAGGGGACGATGCAGCTGACGCCGGTGGGGTCGGTCTTGCTGGGCCGGGAGCTGGGGGTGTGCATGATCGAGTACTTGGAGTTGCGCAGGAAGTCGGCGGAGCCGCCCAGACCGTTCAGCATGCGCGAGCCCATGACGCAGGTGCTGTTGGCGTGGGCGTAGATGTCGACCTCGACGGGGGTGTTCATGCCGATGACGCCCAAGCGGCGGATGATCTCGGGCGAGTTGGAGACCTGCTGGGAACGGAGCAGCAGCTTGCCGGCGTAGCGCTCCCAGTTGTCGTAGAAACGCTTGAATCCGTCGGGGGAGAAACGGATGGAGGTGGCCGTGGCGAAGTCCAAGTTGCCGCTGTCGAAGAGGTCCAAGAACGAGTCCTGCAACACCTCGGTCCACACCTTCAGGTTGTGGAAGTCGGCGCCACCCTTGCTGAGACCGCCGACGACGGCATTGGCGATGTTTCCGATGCCAGACTGGATGGGCAGGAGGTTGCTGGGCAGGCGGCCCATCTTGACCTCGTGCTTGAGGAACTCGATCAAGTTGGTGGCAATGGCCTGGGAGGTGGCATCCTCGGGAGCGTTGGGCAGAGTCTGGTCAGGGTAGTCGGATTCGACAACGGCAACCACCTTCTCGGGGTCGACGGGAATGTAGGGAGTTCCAATGCGGTCCTCGGGAGCCATGACCAGGTAGGGCTTACGACGAGGGGGAAGCTCGGACATTGTGATGTCATGCAGACCCTCGAATGACGGGCTAGCGGTGTTGACCTCAATGATGACCTTGTCGGCCATCTGCACCAATTCGGGAGAAGCACCCACGGACGCACCGGGAATGATACCGCCCTCCTCAGTAATGGCAGAAGCCTCAATCACGGCAACGTCGATCTTGTTCTTGGGCTTGTTCAAAGTGTACCAACCCTGGAAAGAGCAAGTCAGTACGAATTCATTTTTCCCAGGACAAACCAATCCAATAACATACGTAAACGAGATCCGACGGGAACATGCTCAAATGCTTGTCGAAGAACTTGATGTTTCCGTTGTTGATACCCTTGGCAATCTCCTTGCCGACTTGGTGAGGACTGCGGCGCTCGATCATGTTCAACTTGGCCCAGCGGTTCTCGGTCTCAGCACCGGAGGAGGCACCAACGAAGAGCTCATATTTCAACTTTCCTTGGAGGTTGTTCTGCTCGACATGGTTGGCCAGGGCAGTGGGAACCTTCCTGCAGAAAAGATTAGCATTCGCGATTTCTCACGGAAACTCTGTCCGGAAAGCGGCGGACCAGGCCGGAGATGCTCTCTAGCAGGTCAACGTACTTGGGATATCCAACACCAGTAAATCCGGACCAGCCGATGGAAGTACCGTGAGGGAAGAGGTCAATCAAGTCCTCAGGCTTAGCCAACTTGGTAAGCAAAGATGGCCGCCTAACACGGCTCTTGAGAATCGCAGAAGCAGCCATTGTGACGGGAGGAGCTGCAGACAGCACAAACAGAAAAGGGGGAAGGGGAAAGGAGTGGAAAGGAGAGGGGATGGGAAAGGAGGAGAGATGAGAAAGAAAAAGTCAGAAGGAGGGAGGGGGAGGGGGAGAGGATAGAAATAAGTTGTGTAATGCGGACACGCGAACCACGCCACACACACTATTAACGAAACGATCAATCCCCACGGGCAATTGTGAGAAAAGGTGGAGAGACGGTAATTGTATCCACCGGAGACAGGAAAAGGAGGGGATGTCGAAGCTGTATTGTAAACGTAACTCTGCGAGCTGTGACAACCTCGTGCTGTATAGAGCTGTACCAGAGCTGCTTGGGTACCGGGAAAACGGACCTGAAGCCAGACAGAAAGTGGGTAGTTTTGCAGACTGGAAAGGGAAAACGGTGAGAGAGATTCTTGGCTTTTGATACGCCTATCCAGGATTCAATCATTCAATTGCAAAGCTGCTCCCAACAGCTGAGATCTTTTTTTTGCATCTTTTTGCGGCCAAAAGCGGCTAGCGTCACGCCGCATTCGAAGGAAGACATACGATTGACGTCACCCGTCGGCGAATTTTCGGGTTTCTTTCGTGGTGCTGGGAACCTTCAATTTGCCCCTAATAACCCAGGAAAAAACGTATATAGCGTTGTAGTTGGGTGATTGCTATGGCATGTTCTCTATCTGCAAAAAAAAAAAAAAAGAATTGCAAGGTATGGTGGTTGGAATCAACAATGATGTTGCCATCCAGTGCATCCACCTTCTGCCAGGGCCAGACTATTCTCAACCTCAGCGTGGGTCTTCCTGGGCGAATCAGGAGAGGGAAGAATGGAATGTGTCAGTCTGCAATGTCGATCGGCCAAAGCCAAAGCGAACGATGGCCGACTCCGAAGCTCCCCTCCGGCCCAGTCTCGGGCTGTATCGGTTATCTCGACTCGGCCACACGGAGCTTTCGTTACATGCCGAACACCATCAATACACCATTCCCAGTCCATAATCGCCAGTCAACAACAACAATAACAGCAAATTATACTCCCGTACCTTGTGCGAAATGTGGAACTAGGGCTAGACAGGCACACCACCCCCCCGCGGGGCAAGTGGGAACTATCGAAATTGAATCAACAGAAAAGGCGGAGAAAGATGATCATCATTATCAGAAAGAGAATTAGTTGCGCGATCAGCCAGGAGAATTTTCATACAATACACGGTGTGCACAAAGCGAAGGAAAAAGAAAGCATTCCATCCGTCCCATGATCCCCCTCCCCTACACCGTCCGGACGATTCTTTAAGAATCCGATGGATATCAAGGCTGCGAGAAGGATACCGAGCACCTGCAGAAAGTTTCTTCTTTCCGCTTTCTTGCCAGCCAATCCATCCATTGTCATCCATAAGTCCGTCGATAGAAGAAACCCATATTTGCAACATGGCACGTACTCTCTCCCCACTGTCAGACAGGTGTCAGACGTAAGTAGGTACACATGCAAGACAAAAAAACAAACACAAAACATATTCCCCACGGGGACAGTCCCCCACAAAATGGAAGGAACCGCCAACATAGGCAGGCTCATGAAAAATGCAACGTGAAGATAAAACAACAATTCAGATGTGATCTACAAAATTCCAGTGTAAAGTCCCGTTTTCATATTCTTGCATCCTTGCTCAACGCAAATCACCAATTCCAACCAGGAAGAAAAAAAGATAAAAACCCTGAATGAAAAAACATGTCGTTGGTAACTTTCATTTACTCCTTGGACTCCGAAGCAGCGGGCTCGGCGTCAGGCATGTCCGCGTCTTCGGTCTCGGCCTTATTTGCCTGGCCAGAACCTTCAGTGCCAGCCGCGGTGTCTGGTTCGGGCCCCTTGACCCAGGAACGAAAGCGCTGATTGGACTGATCAACCTCGTCCTTGCTGAGTCCGTGCGCCCAGCTGGGGTTGTTGACAAACTTTTGCATGAACCGATCGCGACGGCGTTCCTTGACGGCCGCTTCTTCCTTGGCAGCCTCTTCGGCCGACTCGTCCGCACCCAAACTCGGAGGACGCCACCACCAGTCGAAGCTGCCGGGTTCGTACAAGATATGATAGCTGTTGGCGCAGATGCGAATGATAAGACCATCCTGGTGGACAAGTGGACTGTAGTACCGATTATACTCCTCTTCCGACTCCGCCTTGGCCGGCAGGTTCCGCTTCAGGAATGGCATGCGCATCTGAGAGAATGGCACACCTTCGGTGGGATCACGCATCGTGTAAGCGGACACATAGTAGGACCAACGAGCTTCTTGGCTCAGCTCTTCGTTTTCGAGAGTGCTGTCCTCCTGCGTCAACAGTTGAACAGTGACCTTCTTGGAGGTGGGGTTCTGTAAACAAAGATGCCGTTAGACAATAGCCCGTTGGAAGAGAGAGAAAGAAAGAAAGAAAAAGAACAAGAAACACTGAGTACTTACATAGGTAATACGATAGATATCGCCATCCTTGACCAACTTCTCGACCTGTTTGCGATACTGGATCTCCTGATTGTGAGTAGTCTCCTCCTTGTCACGTTCCTTGAAGAAAAGATTCATGATGTCAGAGCTTCTGTCCTTGGAATCGCCGTTGAAGATGTTGCCGGCAAACTTGGCAATGGCAGTGAACATCTTCTCCAGGTTGTAGAGCTGGTAGCCACTGCGCAGGTAGTAGCGACGGAGTGTCTCCTCGAGATGCGAAGGCTCCATGTCTCCCTTCAGCACCTCCTCGCACATGCGGACAATCTGCGAATAGAGATTGGAGTTGGGATCAGTGTCATAGAAGAAGTCGCGAGGGGTCTTGTCCAAGAGCCCAAGAGCCATCGCAGCCTTAGGAAGCAGACCACGACGCACAAGCTCGTGAGCGTCCTTCTCATGGTTCTTGATGCGGAGCAGACGGCTGCAGAGAATCTCGAAAGTGCGGAAAAAGCAGTAGATGTTAAGATTGGCGTACAGGTGATGAACGGTCTTCTTGTAGGATTCGTTCAGAGCGTACTCCCGCTTCTGGTTGAAGTTGCCTTGTCCAGGGTGCTCCATCCATCGAAGTTCCGCAACGTCGAATGTTTCGGTAGGGTCAGGAGCCGGAGTCGAAGGAACTAAACCAGCATCTGGGGTTCCGTCACGACTGGCAGGGGCACTGCCTTCCTTATCATCCCGATTCGCTTTCTCACTGCGGCGCTCCAGGACATCACGAAGCAGATCGATCTTCTTGCCATTGACGCCTCTGCGGCCGCGCGAACTGGAAGCATCTTCCGCGAGCAGGCTTTCCTCGTCGACCTCTTCGGCCGGAGAAGTTCCACTGGAGATCTCGTTCATGTAGATGTGGAAGGTATCCCGATCCATGCCGAAGAAGATGGGCACGAAATCTTTGATGAAGGCGATAACTCTCTGAGGATCCGCTCCGAAACCAGCCGAATTCCGATCGATGAACGTGAGTAGCAGATGGGTGGCATCAATAATAACAGCCGGGTCGTGGAACGAAAATTCGAACTGATACTTGACAACCTGGAAGCCGCTCTTGCGCAGGTTTCTGCTTTCCTCGAACTTGGCCTGTATCTCGGATTGGATGTGTTTCGCCACAAACAGCTTCTTGTCCACGGTTCTGCTGGCAATGGCCTGGTGATCAAGACTCTTCCAGTATGCCTTTTGCATCTGCTCGCGCCAGACCTTGTCCCACTCACGCTGGCTCGCTTTCCACTCCTCGCATTTCTGTTTGAGGCGGTAAAGGACAATAGGGAGGATATGGCATGGGCGCTCGAACATCTCCCGAATGATTCGCTCTCCGCGCTGGCGGTCATAGATCTTCTTGATAACCCGTTGATAAATGGCTTCGCTCTGACCGCCGAGGCCAGGGGGGAGTTTGAACGCAGCCCTTTCAGCTTCAGACATGACGAGAAATTGCTGGACGATAGGCTCGATGAGCTGAATGGTACGCACGCAGGCTTCAATGTGATGGTCGTAGTCGTGGCGGTCTTCTTCAATACGATGCAGAGCATCTTCGTACTGGTTCTTGCGATGCGCCACGAAACCCGAGTCTTCAGACGCCCAGGTTGGGTGAGAAGCCCAATTGTCGTTCAACACATCGTAGCAGAGCTGGTCGCGACCACTGCATGGCTTCTGGCGTTCGCGCTTTGGAAGAAGGCGATAGCTGGGCCCAAGCGAGCG
This sequence comes from Hamigera avellanea, assembly GCA_027569715.1. Classification (NCBI taxonomy): domain Eukaryota; kingdom Fungi; phylum Ascomycota; class Eurotiomycetes; order Eurotiales; family Aspergillaceae; genus Hamigera; species Hamigera avellanea. The sequence continues at coordinate 79,811 of JAPDKU010000046.1, read as the reverse complement.
ACAGTGTGCAAGATTCACAGGCCCAAGCTCCTGCTTCGTCTTGAGGTCGATCACCTTGTCTTCGGGCTCTTCAATATGCATGAATCGCTTGAACCAAGTCATGAGTTCGGGGTTAGAACCAATGAACCCTGCAGCTCGTTTGACCAGGACATGTCTGTCGATGAGATCGTTTGAATACAGGTTGCAGAGCTTGAGGAACTCGCTAAAGGTCTGTTTGTTACCGATGAACTTCTTGACGCGGTCGAAGAAAGCGAATTCCTCCTGGGTGGGCGTCAAAGAGAAGGTGGGCTGGATAGGTTCAGGAAGAGCTGGGACAAGTGTGGGAGATACCGCCGAGGCCTCGGCTTGCGTGGTTTTGGGGTGATGGATTTTGCTTTTCTTGTTGGCATTACCCATCGGAATACCCGACGCCCTTCCTGCTTGCGCGTCCATTCTCGCAGCGTCCGCGTTCGAGGGACCCGCCGCTCCTGCACCCAAGCTGGCTGGAGCACCTGGGCCGCGGCGTTTCTTGCCTTCCTTGACCGAGTCCTTGACATTGAACTCACCGAGGCGAGGCATCTTGACGTCGCGATTCGGCGTCTGCGATTGGATGGGAGCACTTGGGTAGGGCTCTCCGCGTACGTTGCTCATAGGAATCGCCTCTTCGGCCTGACGAGCAGCAGCCTGCTGCTTAGCATGAGCGGCAGACTCTGGCAAGAACTGCTTGAAATCTTCCAAAAGATCGGGCGCGCTGTTGAAAAGCTGGGTAACCTGCGCATAAACATCCTGAATAGGCTTGGATTCACGCTGATAAGTCTGCAAGATCTCCAAGAACTGCTTGTAGATCTCTGGGTGGCTGGCAAATCGGTTCTAGAACACAGGACATCGTCAGCATCTGCAGGCAATATCAAGCTCGTGATTCTTTAAGACTAACCTTGATTTTGTTCACATAGCTGATCGCATGATTGAACTCAACAGGGCCACGCTTCAAATCGGCCTGAGCGCCTTGAAGGACATTCGACCCAACGCCTGCCAGGTTATTCATGGGCTGATTCAAGTTGGCCTGTCCAGGGGCAAGGGACGCTTGCATGAGGGACGGACGTCCAACACCAGCCGCGGCTGCGGATGCTGCACCCTGGAGCTGAGAGACTCCTCGCTGGTCCTGCTGGTGAGCCAAAGCTGCCGCAGTGGCTGCGGCCTGCTGGTCCTGCTGGCTTTGATACTCGTAGTGATGTTCCTGGGGTTGAGGCTGTCCGCCCTGTTGGCCAAACATGCCAGGGCCCATCATACGAGATCCAGGCGAGTAGGAGCCCGGGATGCCAGCTTGCTGCTGCTGGTGCTGGGGCTGCTGCCAGCCAGGGCGAGATTGGTCGTAAAATTCAGGACGTCCATGGGGTGCAAGGTTATTGCCAGAAGGACCCATGTCACCCGCAGAGTCTATAGAATGACGAGCACGAGGCATACTAAGGGTGTTGGTGCCAGAGGGGGTGGTCACCCTAATGGCATCTGGATTGTCTTCAGTGCCACATTCGATGCGGTATCCTGGTGGCAAGAAGGTGTTGAATCCCTGAATCAAGGCAGGGTGGCCATTGAAAAGGGTCGAAACACGTTGAATAACGCCTGGAGTATCAATTCTGCTGCGAGTCAGTCAGTGTCGACGCTTGGGGTAGAAAGGGAAGCTTACGCTTGGCTTTTGAAATCTTTCATAATGTCGAGGAAGCGATTGTAAACATCAGGCTGGTCGACAAAGCGAACCTTGACTTGATCCAAATAGCTGAGTGCATCCTGTGACGAGGTTCGGACTGTAAGCATCCCAAACATCCAACTTATTTGCGCCATATTGGGCCCTGTTCTGGAAAGACAAACAAATACTCGAAGACGTGGGAAAGGGAAGACAAAGAAAACAATGTAAAAAGAGAGGAGGAGTGAGGTCATCGTGCGACCAGCTCTCGTGAGGAAAATGTCAACAGAGCACTGGGGGTGTCAATGTAACTCCGGCCCCCGCAGAGACTTGTAAGTTCTTCAACATGTCCACACCTTCTCTTGGGGCCAAAATTTCACACGATTTCGCAAATGAATACGGAAAACGGTGGCCCCTAGTAATATGCAAGAAAACCCAAGGAAATAGAAAATACTCACATTCAATATAGGCTGCTGGCCCTGAGCAAGGGCCGCGACATTGCCTGGAATCTGAGGTCCTGAGCCGCTATACCCAAGCATAGGTTGTCCTGGAGGTCCCCCAGGATGTTGCATGTACGCCCTTGGCGTGCCTTCGCCGTGCTGCATCTGAGCACCGTATATACCGCCCGGCCCACCAGACGATTGCATCATAGTCGGGGGCCCATTTGGGGGATTCGTCCCCAGATTGGACAGGAGTCCATTCGGGCCGTGTATGGAATTGGGCACCTTGGACGCTACCGGCTGGTGCAAAGGAATCGACCCGGTATGGCTCTGAACGGGGTGATGTTGTTGCTCACGCTGCCGCTCTAGCTGCTGGCGCTCTAACTGTTCGCGCTCGCGCTCGCGCTGTTCACGCTCTCTGTGCACCATCTCCTCCTGCTGTCTCTGTCTCTCGATCATCTCGCGCTCTCTCGAATCTCTCTCACGTTCTCGGTTAAGGGACTGCGGGGAGGGATGTTGCATGGCCTGGCCAATTCCAGGCAGCGAGTGTCCGGCACTGTGTGAAGGAGCCGCTGGGTGCTGGCCGTACGCGGGAGGTTGATGAGGGCCAGCAGGGCCCTGGCTCAATTCCGCCAGACCGGGTAGGGAGTGTCCTGCCGGCTGACCCGCAGGATGGTATGGACCTGCAAAACAGCGAGATATAGAGTCAGTCTACAGCTTCTAGCGAATTCCAGACGTCGATATATCTGATCTCACCGGCTGGAGGTGGTAGCACTGGCCCCGCAGGTTGTGAAGACGGGCCTTGTTGAGGTGGGGGATTCTGGCTGTTCCGAGAACAATAAGAACAACACATCAGTCTATGGCATTCACAGGTCGAACCGAGAGTGAATAGAACAGTAGGTATCATGATGGAGTGACTTACCCAAAGGAGCCCAAAGGCCGAGGTTGTTGGTTCATCTGGTCCATGCTGGGATGAGATGGCGGGCCACCTGCAGAGGAATGCCAGTTATCATTCCCAGAGTTCATTATCCACGCATGGACTCAGTCCCAACGTCACAGATCTATAATCTGACAAGCGTATATATGCGATATTCGAAGGGCAGGTCCTGCGGAATAGGATGGTAGCTGTTTCGAGGGCAAGCTCTGTACTCAAGTCTCTTCGCGCTCTTGTTCCCTTTTTCAAAGATCGGATGGTACAAACATCGCTGCGTTCTGGATACCGTCAGATAAAACAGAAAGCCTGTAAACTACAGACGATCTCGGAGAACCAACGAAGAAGGAAAAGGTCTGCTGGACAAAACGGAGGGCACGGTAGAACAGGAGCAAACGAGACGAGCAAGCAGCAAATTACTTAGTGACGCTCGTCTGGTTTGCGCGCGACCGATTACGGCTGGTCTCCAGCCAGAGCGGAGACTTCCAGCCACTAGACCTTTTCAGGCTTAGCATTGCTTGTTCGGAGTCATGTTTTATCCGGCCGGAATCAAGGAGTGTGCGCACTCATTCCTGATTGGTGTCACTGGCCAGAGCCTGGGGGGATCTCGGTATCTTCGGCACCGAATGCTTGGCAGTTCCTGGTGCGCACCGCCTTCGTCATAGACTCTCTATGGAGCAGCAGGGAGAGCATCAACCATGGAGAATGGAGATATGTTGTGCGTTATAATAGTTGAAGATGGAATTTTGTTGCACCAACATTGATCGTGTATCAAATTCTCTCCGCCACCTGCCTAAATATTGTATATATTGATCGTGCAAACACCGAATAAACCCTTGCTAAGAAAATACATCAACCTCTACTCCGACGAACTACACAGCTACAAGAAGAAGACGTCATTCAACATTTCGCTCCATAAATTCATTATCTACCCCTAATTTAAGTAACACTAAGTAGACACTTAGATTAATTCAATCGGGTCCTAAAAGAGAACCATGCTCTAGTTGCAATCAACAAAAACAGACCACGACAAAACAAAAAGCGCAAAAGGACCCTGTCCTGGTAGTTCATTATGTATCTGGGTGGTTCGACCATGGACAAAACGTGACGCTTGTCCGTCGAAAATCAGCGAGATCGGGTAAGGAAAGGGAAACCCCCGGAGGCACATCATTCTCTATCTGACTCCCCGTTATAACGCCTCAAAAGATCCTAAGGGCCGATTAGGAAATGAACTGATGACCTCTGGTGTAATTCCGGAATGGAGGTAGGGGGAGGTCCGAAGGAAATCGGCGAAGAATATAATCAAGACACTGCGCGACAGAACTCCTGGGAATGGATCTGAATTTGAACGGCAACTGTATTTTTGAGTTGAAATCTGTGGCTGTTGTTGCTATCTTTCCTCTCCCTATCCCACCTTGCACCCACCATGCTATTTCGGGGACAGACTACACCTGTCTATGCGGGACGTAAACCGTCACGTCCAAGGCCTTACAATGCAGAGAAAACAAATAGCTGCATCAAGCGGAGGAAGTCAGCATCATAAAGAACACAAGAGAAAGCAGTGGGTTGAGAGCTCACGTTATTGGTGGCAGCAATGGCAATGCTGTCCTCGAAAGGATGCCAGCTCATGTGCAGAATCTTCTTGTTGAAATCGATCTGATCAGCATCGGTCTCCTTCTTCATACGGCTGCCAGGACCAGCAGGACTGCCCGCTCTGGAACCACCCTTCTTTCCGTTCTTGTTCATCGGTGTCGGCACGCCGACCTTCTTCGCCTTGAAAGCCGACTTGTCTGCCTGCAACACGATCTCGGTCTCCTTGCTTGGGTCGGTGGGATAGATCATGAAGTTGTTGTTGTAACTGCCAGTCATCACATTCTCGGCATCTCCCGAGAAAACCACCTCAAACTTATCGAAAATGCTGTCGTTCTCATAAGTGTCACATAGTCGGGGTCGCAGGTGTTCGTGAATCGGAATCGTCTTTACAGGTTGTCTTTCCATGTTGACATCCCAAATCTTAACAGTAAGGTAGTCTCGCGAGACAATGTACCGACCGTCATGTGAGAAGCGCACATCGGAGATGGACGAGATAATTTCGGAAAAGAAGGAGCGAGAGGAGGCATCTTCTTCCTGCTCAAAGACTGCATTGCAAATCAGTATTAGCCCGAAGCCATTCACAGATGTCGGATATAGAACGTACGCTTGGCATGCTCGTCGCACAGCGCCCGCTGCCGCATATCGGCAAGCTTAATGGTGCCCTTGGAACTGGCGTACATGAACCAATTACAGCTCACGGGGTGGAATTCTGCGGCAGTGATGACCTCGGTGAGCTCCTCCATGTTCGCGGGCTTAATGTCGACAATGTTGAAGCTCTGATCTTGAATGTTCAAGTTCCACAAGTTGACCCGGAGATCGTCACTGCTGATGAACGTCTCTCCATCGCTGTTCACGGATATGCTGTTAATGTGATAGGCGTGCGCATTTGCGTATGTTCTCCTGGGGACAGCGGCAACGACTGTATCGTGATGTGTCATCCTGGGAAGCTTCAGCATCGAGGGATCCTTGAATCCAATGCGGGGTGCACGAGGCACACCGCCACCGCCAACAGCACCCGCGGGTGTAAGCTCGTGCGACAGGTTGTTTTCGGCCACGACCTTGAGGGACTTATCGAACACCTTCCATAGCTTTATCGTCTTGTCGTTTGTCGAAAGAAGGAAGTGGGATGCATTCTGTCGTCTACACCACTTAATCTTGTTGATCTTCTCCTCGATCTCCAGGGATTTTAAATAGTCGAATTCCGGCTCGTGCGATTGGAATTCGGTGTGAAATTTATACTCGCAAGTTTTTTTCTGAATTGGTTGTCAGAAAAATGTTCGCTTCGGAGGAGAAAAAGACGGTGAGGGTCCCTACCGTCTCGTTCCTTTCGAACAGCACCACTCTCCCACCCTTGTCTCCCGTAGCCAGATAGTTACCGGTGTGGTCGAATTCGACGGTCGAGATGATATCCGCTAAGAAATCGCAAGATGCGTTAGCCGGTTTCCATTTATCCTGATGGACGATGGGAAGCAGGAAGGAAAATCGAAGCCAGGGACTCGACAGATCTCAAATACCTTCTGTAATATCTTCTACATCGCCCTTGTCTCCAAAGCATCTATCCACACCCATTAGTGTCACGACTCCTTTATTACATGGACTGTTCGGCCGATCGGGGTCGAGCGAAAACTCATAGGCGGGGTACAGGTGAAATCGGCGTTGTCTCGTTCGACAAGTGGGGACCAGCAGCATCACGAGAAAAGCAACAGAATTTCGACGGGATTGAACCACTTGTTCGAATTAGATGGGCGAAGTGATGGGGGGACTTACTGTGTGAACTTCCAGGTTGGTGTACCTGGATCCCTGTCTACCATCTTTCACGTACCACCCTTGATCGGGCAGTTGAAGATTACCGAGAAGGTTCACGGAAGAGGACGAGGAGAATACTGGGAGACGTAAATTCCTACTTCAAGGATCTCGATTGAAAGTGGGCGTTATTGAAGTGTGATTGATATCTGCAGATGCGAGTTGATATTGCTCCCACAGAGGAGAACAAGTGTGTTTCGGCGAGGACGGGAAAAAAAGTGGAGTGGGAGGTAGTAACGGAGGATGGCGACCAGCTCCGTAGTGTTGATGAGATTAATCGACCGCTAAATCACGAACGGGAGGGGGTCGAGGATTGGGGACGCCTGGAGCGAGGAGGAGCAGGATTGGGGTTGAGGTGAGGGGGATGGGATGGGAAAAGGCCGCGACGTCAGACAAGGTAAGGCAAGACTGCAGGCTGAGGAGACAAATGATTGACAGCCTGGGTTGGATGAGGGGGAAGTCGACAATAATGGGCCGTTTGTTGTATATACAACACAAAGGCGGAGAGGGGGAAGGAGAAAATGAGTAATGAGTAGTGATGGAAGAAGAGGAGGTGGAGGCCAGACTGGGTGGTTGTGCTTCGTTTGGCAGGCAAACTGGTGCTGTCCGTGGTCTGGGGGTGCTGTGGTTGAGTGAGGCGGGCTGTGAACCGTGTGGTGGGGAGTCGTTGCCCATAGCAGAAAAAACACCTGCCCAAGGCTGAGTGCGGCCGTCACTGACATCAACACACCTCGTTTTTCTTTCTTTTGTCTGCAACATCGGAGATATCGGGAATACTTGAATAAAAGGATATTCAATAATTATATAAAAATAAAAATAAAAATAAAAATAAAACCAGGAGGTCAACTCTAGATTTTCCTATTCTCTTCCCAGACAAAGTCTTCCCAATCTCAACTGTTTGATCCCTAGCCCACATGGCAATCGTGTCTGACGTCGGGCAACATTTCTATCTGCATTGGGACTTGCTCTTAGGTAGTCATCCGGCTGCGCCAATGACGAGAATGTCACGGACTTTTTAGAAAGTACCATCTTATACCCCATAACGCAACTTGGAACATGCCTACTCAATAACCTCTTCAATCCACCTCGGCAGCCTGTCTATACCACACTCCCCTACTTGCCTAAGGCTGCTCTATTCACATGCTTTCTTTCCCGTTCCATCCATCTCTCTCCAATGCTCCATTAGACCGAGTAGATACCCCGGATCGGCAAAGACAAGAACCACTTATAAATTAACCTACCTCTATATAAATAACTTAACAATCACTCTCTCATATTGATATCGAACTAGATCCACATCTAAACGGATCAGATCTCAGACCCTCCAACCGCAACAATGGCCGACGACAACAGGAAACAGAATCCACATGATAAACCCCAACAACAAGAACAAGAACAACCATTATCGTCCAATAACGGGAGGAGCAGACCCTCTACAGAAAATCAAGAAACACAAAACAACGACTCGTTAGCATCGCGAATCCAAAATTCCGCTTCGAATCTAGCAAGGAACGCCTTCTACACGCCAGGAGTTCCTGGCCTATCCGCAGATCTGGCACAGTCGCTAGCAGGCGGCAGCAAACCATCACCATCTGGATTATCATCATCAGCGGCATTATCGTCATCCGCAGCCAATATCCAAAACGAGACATCGTTAGCATCTTCGTCGGCACGAGCAGGCCAAGCAGACCGATTCGGCCCGTCCGAATCATTCCGATCGTCATCCACCCAACATCACCGGCAGGGCGGATTCGAGCTTCCACCGCTGTCGCACGAGGAATTCCAACGGCAAACATATAACGGAGATGATTTGAACAGTAGTAGCGCCGCCAGTCACGACATCCTGGGGAAAGGCAAAGGAAAAGCACCCGCAAGCACCGACGACGATTTCGCCACAGCCTGGGATCTCGGCACCGCAAGAACCAGCACCGTCCTCCCCGACGGCGCGGCCGTGGTATCATTACTATCGGACCACTCGTTCGACCCAGAGTTCCTCTCATCGAAAGATGAATTGAACGAAACGATAGATACCGAATTGGAACCTCCTGCTCCGTTGACCCCGGAGGAGATCCGAATCATCGAATCGTTCCGGCGGCATTTAGGCGGTCCAGCGGAAGGAATCGCCAACACGACAGGGTCACAGACGCATAGACTCACGTCTTTCAGTTTGATTCCAGATATTGAGAGTTTTCTACAGAATGCTCCGGCTGGTACGGAGACGGACGCGACCAGGTTGCGCGACGAGGTTTTGACGGGTTTGCCTGGCGCGGCGGACTGGATTGCTGTTGAGGAGCGGTATCATGAAGAAGTGTGGGGGTATCTACGACCGGCTCTTGAGGCTGCGGCCACGGAGATGGAGGCGAATAAGGGCTCTGAGAATGCGGAAGACGGACCCGCGGTGCGGAGACTGAAGATGATTTTGAGGCATATGCAGGCATGAGCATGGACCGCGCCAGAGGGAACAGCTGTAATTTTACCACGGGCTATGGATCTTAGGTATGCTGTTGACACCAGCCTCACCACAAGGAAGGAATTCATGCTTCGTACTCTCGAAAATCTTCTTGACGCAATTACTGATAATACATGAAAGCTTTACACTTCAAAAAGCGCTTGATATTTGAGAACATGTATGTTACAACAAGGGAAGGAAACAAACATATCGTCACTGCAAACATGGCAAAAGCAAACAAGATAAGTAAGGGTATGTATCAATAGGTAAATCGAAGCGGATGGCTGCATGTTTGCGTCAAAATTTCATTTTGTCTTCCGGTATTTCTTTGTTCTATCCCGACGAAGGGTTGATCAAGAGGAAGTCTACAGCTCCAGGCTAGGAGTCTGGCCCTTGACGCGACCAATAACAATTCGTGCGGCATACTTGGGGATGACCTCGTCGTCGTGGAGCATGGCGAATTCTGCAGCCGTATTAGAGAATGAACATAAGGAAATCCCATGGTGTAGTTGCACGTACCTTCAGTGGCGTCCCGGCCCATGAAGTTGAACAAAGCGTTGGCACCACCAGGGTGTTCATCGAGCCAGTCGGTCACATCCAAAACGACACCCTTGACGACGATCCACAAGTCATCCTTCTTGTTGTGCTTAGCGACTTCCTCCATCGAGAACTCCTTCTCAGGAATCTGGAACTTAGAGATATCAGTGGGCTTGGAGACCTCAGACTTTCCTGCAGGAGTAGCGCTGGCCTTAGCTGGCTGGGCTGATGCCGCTGGGGTGTTCTCACCAGCAGGAATGGGGGCGACAGCCCGGTTAGCGTTGCTGTCAGCACCGGCACCGTTCCACTCAACGGAGATCTTGCCAGGGGTAGAGGGGTCAATGTGAAGAGAAATCTGGCCGAGACGCTGCTGAGCAGTCGAGGCACCACCGGACAGAAGCTTCTTGAAAAGAAACTGGCTGGCGCTGTCACCGGCGACACGGCCGTAGACAACGCAGCCCAAGAGAGAGGAGCCACCAAGACGGTTCGCACCGTGGACACCACCAGCAAGCTCACCGCAAGCGTAGAGACCCTCGAAAGGTGCCTTCTCGGCATTGAGAACCTCGGCATGCTCGTTGATCTCAATGCCACCCATGGTGAAGTGCAGAACAGGCTCCATCAAGGCAACGTGGAAAGTGTCATCAATGCTGAAGGGCAAGTTGTGGAAGAATCTCTTGCCCCATGGGTCCTTCTTCTTGCCCTCGGCAATGGCATTGTACTCATCGAAGGTCTTCTTCAGAGCAGCCTCGCCGCAGCCAATCTCCTTGGCCAACTCCTTGCCGGTGATCTTCTTCATCAAGCCACGGCCGGAGTAGTGGCGAGTGTGGAAGTCAAGAACATTGGAGGCCTTGCTGTTGAGGACGAGGCGGATGGGCCACTTGCCCTTCTCCTTCTCCTTCCACATCTGACCGGAAACGTAGTCACGGTGGCCCAGCTCATCAGAGAATCGCTGACCATCGGAGTTAAGGAGGAGACCACCCTCACCACGAAGGGCTGCGAATGTCAGTTAAGCCTCTCAAGGTTAACTACAAAAGGTCGTGCTTACCTTCAGCTGCGAGGAACTTGAACTTGGCAGTGGGGTCCTTGGGGTCAACCAGACCCGTGGGGTGCACCTGGACTTTGTCCATATCAATACCGTTGGCTCCAATTGCCATCAGCATCTTCTGGCCATCACCAGTGGCGTGTGTGCCGTTGGTGCTGGACAAGTTGAAGGTGTCCGGGCGGTGCTGCTTCAGAAGAGATGAGTCTGTGAAGTCGGCAGCATATCCACCGGTAGCCAGGACGACAACACCGTCCGCGGTATGGGTCTCCCCCTCGTACTCGTATGTCACGCCAGTCACGACGTTCCCATTCTTGTTGATGGAAGTAACACGAGCCTTCTTCAAAATTTGTACACGGTCAGGCTCCTTCTCGGTCAACTCCTCCAATCGTTGCATGAGAGCGTAGGTGATGGCCATGCCGGGGAACTTGGCATCGTGGCCACGGTGTGTGCGGGGCTGGGAGTGTCCTCTGTAGGGAGATTATTAGACAAAGTTCAGAACTGGAACAACGCGCATATTCGCGAAGATCACGTACCCAAGTCGCGAGACCAAAGTCAAATCGAGGTTGAATTGATCTTGCAACCATTCAACAGCGGCTGCTGACTTGTATGTGAGGACCTTGATCAGCTCGGGACGAGCCTTATCTCTGGCAGATTTGAGGGTATCTTCGTAGAAGGTCTTGACGCTGTCACCGATGTTAAGGTCGACCTGCGTGCGGGTGAGAGCGCCGTTAATGCCGGAGGTAGCCTTGGTGGAGTTGCCGCCAAAGAAACCTTTGGAGAGGTCAGTCTGAACAGGTTCTTTGTGCTCATTGTAGCCATTTCGGGAGCTTCGGAGGATCACAACATACCCTGCTTGTCCAAAACGAGGACATTGCCGCCGTTGAGGTAGACGGTGTGGGCGGCGCTGAGGCCGGATACTGAGGAGCGAGATAATGGTCAGCATCGATCTTGGTCCCGTGGCGGAAATTGCGGGGAAAGCTCACATCCACCACCAACAACAATTACTCTGGGTGCGGTAGACATGATGTGTCTATATAGAGGAAACGACAAAAGGAGAAAGAAGGAGGAAGTATATTGTGTTTGGGGAAGAAGAATAAGAAATAAATTTCAGGGATGAGAAGGAAAGGATGGGATATTAAAGCAGAAGGAATGGGGGAGGCAGAGGATTCTGGGGTGACCTTCAGAAGCCGACGAGTGGTTGCTGGATGCGTCCCTCGCGCGGTCTATCGGCCGAGGCACAACTGCTTTAGTGCCGACCGAGCAACGACTCTCCCGTTTTGACCTGGCGGGCACTCGGTTCTTCCTCCTCCACTACGATTGCCTTTTGGTTCCGGTTTCTCTCCGATGGGTCTTGAATTTCATGAGAACAAAGAAGCCATCAAGAGCACTACTCCATACCTTTTTTTTTCGCTATAGCCAAGCTAGTACACTTGGTCTTTCAATTATCTGGGGTAACCCACCTTTGTACCTCTTCTCCCCGCATCCCGTCACATGTGAATTTGTGGACGGCCTAATTACCTCTTTCTGCTGGCCCTACCATCGAAATCGCAATGTAGACAGTTTCACATGCCATTCCAACCCTCGAATGACATCGAGAACTTAGGTCAGCTGCAACGTCATCTCTTCAGATGACAGCCTGCATCCAGATCAAATTGAAGCACGAAATCCAGCTTTATGAGATATCGTGGGCATGACTATTGTGGTATATAACTTATGGGAAATAGTCTCGCCATAGTGTACAAGCATGCCACAATTCGATTTGTAAAAATGGATAGAATGCCTCCCATTTCCCGACTATCAAAATCAAGATGTCTTGAAAAGATATTTTGTCTGCTTTATTACTGTGAAACCAGGAACATCTCATCCATGCACCCATCGTCGGGTGTCATACCATCCCTGATCGACTGAGCATGACGAACAAGGCGGACCGCCTACCGGTCCGGATTGTACCTCGGATCAAAGAAGTCAACCGAGATCAATGCATCCTTTGGATTATTGTTATCCCTGCGTTCTGCATATAAGATTTAACTGCCGTAGAAATTCTTTTTCGTTAATGATGGCTTCAGGCGAAGTACTCTTTGTCAAGGAGAATCAGAGCGTATGCTCGTATCTAGCTGTTTAATCCTTTCTCCACACTTCAGTGATGTCCTGCCGAGTTCCCACTCTGAATGGATCTCTGCGACAATTGCCACGGATTGAAAATCTCTCAATCTCATTGGTTCGGTCCGTTGCTCCATCGGCATCTGGTCACGTGTGCTACTGGTCTTACAATGTGGTGTCGGTTATTCAAAAAGTATTGAATCTCTGTACACAATATGATGTTATTATTCATAATTCTGAAGAATAAAGGCTCAGAATCCTCTTGTTCTAAGTCACCACAACCTTGTTTTGGGAAGCTGAAATCCGATGCGAGAAATTGCCAAGAGAAGATGACCGGACCTTCTCTAGGATCGGTCCTGATCAGGTAAACTCAATAGCCGACATGACGTACAGACTCAGCTTCTTCAGATTTGACGGGCCATTTGATGGAAATTATTGAGTTCTGGATTTCTATTGTTATGCCATCTATCCTAGGGGATTTCTTTATAAAACTATAAAAAGGATTCGTGTCCTTCGTCAATGATTTGCTTCTTCGACATTCAGCTCGAGGTTATATATTTCGGACCGCTTACGGCCCTGCGGCCATCCTGGTAAACATCTCCGTAGATCGATATCCATAACCTGCTCGGGATACTTCAACCCGAAGGGATCATCAGAGGCAGGTTCCGTGAAATCTCGGGATTGTTGATTAGAAATGGGGCCGAATATACAAGAACTCTCGGCCGAATATATCGTGAGGCCTTGACAGAATCTTGAAAATGTTGAGAAGAACCCATTGTTGAAGATGGCTTGGTCTGGCTTGTTCTATATTATAGGAAGGCTAATTGTGCTTTGCACTGAGGACCGGGCTAGAGGCGTCGACGGTGGGACTCTTAGCATATGGTAGAGCGAGAGCAGGGCATGATTATTGTCATAAGTCTAGAAGGATTCATTTTGCTTCATCTAACGTCGTAGAGCTATTTAATGGTCATGTTTCATCACGGAAGTCTTTTCTCATTCATGTTTGCATCATTGCACCATCTGCCCTGCTGCGAAGTTCTGTTCGAAATCAAAGTCAGCACGCGTCAACCGATGGGCAGAAGCTGATCGGGGGACGTACTGGAAAGTCTGCGGATATGCTGGCAGCAACTCGTTCAACATCCTCTGCGAGTCTCTGAACTCCCGCGTCCCATTGCCTGATATGTATCCCAGTAGCAGCTCCCGACCCAAGGGTACTCGAGTCGAAGTAAATAACCCCGGCGATCTGATCGATGCTGCCCTTGAGCCGTCCTTGTTCAACCATGCGAGCAGCGTATGCCTCCGCCTTCTCCCCACCTGTCATGTCTCCGCTTTCCTTCAAACCTAGAATGACACCAAGAGCATCGGTTGTTATGTTCTCATACAGCTTGCTGGCTGCAACAAGGTTGTGCTCGATGACGGCTTTGTCAAGCACGGTAATTCCGTCAGCTGTTTGTGCCAGTTGGTGTGGTGCAAGCTTTTCCGAGAAGGCAGCTACTTCCTTTGGGTTTAGAAGCCGGTCGAGGAACATCTTCTCAAGGATACCAAACTCCTCCACCGACTGTGCGCGGTCGTCTTTGTACAAGCGAGCAAGTGCGCGCGAGCGCTGTGGACCGGCAGGCGCTAACACAGCACATCTGATAGCAGCAGATAGAGCCTGGAGGCGATCGCTTTCATCAACACCAGCTGCTAAGCTGACGTTGAAGTATTCCTGACTAGCATCCAGGAAGCGTCGTCGAGCGTCGAGGATTCGAGCCTGTGAGAGCTGGAAATGCAGTTTCAAAACGGGATCCTCAATCTTGCTCGGTAGGTTTTTGATCCTGTTCAAGAATGCCTCTGCGCTCGTTGTATCGTCCTCCTCAAGGTACAGCCTCACAATCCGGATCCATAGCTGTGCTTTTGCAGCGTCCGAAATCAAGCGCTGCGAACTGTCAAGATGGATTCCCTGTAGGGCGCGTGCCGCAGCACTGTATTCCTCTTGATACTCGTATGCATCCGCCAGCAGCTCTCTGATCTGTGCATCTTGCTCTTCAACGGAAGTGGAGCGGGACTGAAGGAGTGTGACGGCGTGCTGTCCGACTTTGACCTTGGTTTCGGGGCTCAGTTTTCGCAGAACGTCGATGAAGGAGTCCAGTAGCGGGCGGGCGGCGACGATGCTGATGTCTTCATTGAGAATAGAGTCGAGATAGTAAATCAGGTCTTGGGCGAGTTCGTGTTCTGATGACGTTGAGACGATCTCAGAGAGAAGGTTGTTGTAGAGTTGCAGCTTGGTCTGCTGGTTGCCGGACGATTCGATAGCCGCAAGGGCAGAGGTGATCTTTTGAGAAGCCATAACGAGGCTGATTTGAGAGAGTTAAAAGATCAAAGGGCAAGATTTTATGAGGGAGAAGAACAAGAAGCCGTCGCCTGATGTCCAAGCGCGGGTGGGTCGTAGTTAAGTCAGAGACACTTCAACGGGAGTGTTCGTTAATATGTGACAGCGGGAGGGACGATGTTGCTAAGCTCCGCTTATCGATAAGGAGCTAGCTTCCTAGCCGAGGGCCACACGGCGATGGATGGATGTACGTAACCAGTCGCCATTAGAATCTACCTAATGTGTAGTCAATTAGTGGGGGAAAGACAGGTCGCAAAATTCTGATCTCTGCAATTCAATATCATCTGGAGCATAAGTATTCTGTGAAGTGTATTTATTCATAATACCACGAGTCTCTTATTCAATAGAGCTGATCACTAAGTTGCGCGTTTTCTGGAGAAACAAAGGTATGAATCATATCTGAAATGTCCAATTAGAATGGCAGATCGTAGGTTAGATCTCAATTTGAACTGCATATGCGTAAGCTGCAGAATCCATACTATCAGTGAGCAGGTGTCCTTCAGAAGCCTGTTGTATTCTTTTGTTCCACGGGATTGTTCTCTGCTGCGGCATGACGACTGGTTGAAACGGCGCTACCGCTTTGGACCCGCTCCTCGACAGACCTGCGGCAAAAGCAGACAGCATCCATCATCTTTCAACACCACGCCGCTGGTTCGCACCGTCCACACACAGTCGCCTTCAGTCTAAAACCGCGTTTTTCAGATCGCAGTATTGTTTACTCTGATCCGATTATTGCTGAAGTCTCCTGGGTTCACCACTGCGCCATGGCCCAAATCAAACAGGATCCGGACGCCATGGATTACATCAAACCCGATCCTGACAGCAAAGAGGGATTTGG
Organism: Hamigera avellanea; assembly: GCA_027569715.1. Classification (NCBI taxonomy): domain Eukaryota; kingdom Fungi; phylum Ascomycota; class Eurotiomycetes; order Eurotiales; family Aspergillaceae; genus Hamigera; species Hamigera avellanea. Next base: position 64,047 of record JAPDKU010000046.1, on the reverse strand, counting down.
CGGCTTAGAGGACGATGACATATATGAAGATACGGGTGACTTGGACTTTTCAAATGCTGCACAGAATGTCTGGCTTTCGCGCATCCCACGATCTCTGTGGGAGCATTGGTCAAAGCTCGATGATGATGAGGAGATACAGATAGGGACAGTCAGAATTGAAGGGACTTCTAACGATATCAAACGAGTCGGTCTCAGATTATTATCTACTTGTGGTTTCTTTTCAATTTGTTCTCAGTACGGTCGAAACTGACTTTCGCTTAACTAGGTCAGTCTGCGCCTCAATGACATGCCCGAGAACCGCGATATCCCAAAGGATTACACATTACAACGCCAGACCACTACCGGAGCTGCGTCGCAGGCTGCACAAAATACCTATTTATTCACAGAGAAGGATATCCCCGGAGCCGAGAATCGGATTGTAGTCTTTGGGGAGGCACGGTCGGCTTTGTACGAGCAGATGAAGCGCGATGCGCGGAAAAAGGACCGGAAGAAGAAATGGGAACCATACGTTCGGAAGACAATACCCAGTACGTATTGTTCTTTGCCCTTGGACTGAGTTCGAACCATGGCTGATGTGGCGATAGAACAAACCGCTCTGGTGGGCAAGGTCAACGAGGAGTTCAACTGTCTTCCGGTCGAAAACGAAGAATTCCGACGGATCTCAGAGAAGCGAGCCATGGAGGCCCTGAAGCCTAAACGCGAGCTCGTTTTTATCGACAAAATACCCGGAAAATTGCTCCAGCCGAGAAATGCTTTGCCTGGACAGAACGGCGCTTTTGTTGTGAGTATCACACAAGAACCTACCGCAGTGTATTCCTTTGTGGCTATTTCCTTACTTACACTACCTAGCAAGCAACAACGAAATCAGCAAAGGTTCGCGCTCAAGAAAACAAGACTACCCGTATGCCACAGAACGAGTTGCTCGACCTTATCTACCAGTGCTTCCGCGAGTACAAGTACTGGCCGTTTAAGACGCTCAAGGCTCGGCTCAGACAGCCAGAAGCGTACCTTAAGCAGACTCTGGAGCTTATTGCACACCTGGTCAAGTCTGGTGATTTTGCCATGACGTGGGAACTCAAACCAGAGGCCAAGGAAAGCAGCTATTCGAACGCTCTGGCTTACAGCGAGGCAAAAGAGGAACTTCCTCCAGGCACCGAATACAATTTTGACGACGCATCCGAAGAAGATCCGATGGCCTCAGGCATGGCCACAGATAATGATGATATACAATTTGAAAGTGTTGTCTAGACCAAGGGGTAACTTGTAATATAGGCACTGATGGCGTTGTTTGGTGTATTTGGGCGATCTGATAAACGGAGCATTTGGCGTCTTTCACCTCTTTCCTTTGTGTCACAACAATGATATCATGAAGTATTCAGAATGAACTCTCGTGGGTCTATTATATATGACCTTCAAGCGCGTAGATTTCCTTTGCCCAGGTATTGTACCTACTACCAGTGTACCTATTCTGGGTAGGTAGAATTATGGATCCATCCACCTAGGTAGGTAAAGCCTATCTATTACCTAATATAGCCTAATATCCTTAAATGATGGACTTGAATCACGTGATTGATCGGGGGCAAGCACCTAACCGCCACTAATAAGCAGCTGCACTCTCGCGACTTTATCACAATAGTACTTCCCATCAACGCATTCTTTGTGGATATTCTTTTCAGCAGTTGTGAATTGGATCTTTCACTTTCTTTCATCTGATAGCTTTTGATTTACATACTATAAAATCAGCATGACAGAAGATCAAGATCTTCTCGCCAAGATCAGTCAGCTGGCTGGTACGTCACTTTATTGCGGGTACTCACTTACCAGCTGCTCACTTTCACTAGGTCAAATCAATAGACACAAGAATCAGTCATCACCGATACAGAATGCCTACAACAGTGATCCACCGTCTGGCCATTACGCGTCACAGCGTGCTTCATCTCGACAGCACCCAGGCTGGGCGCCGTACCGAGGAAGACCCCACATGCGACGTCCTGTAGCTCCCCACCGGCATCGCACTCTCATTCTAAACAACAACGTCGCATCAGGATCAGCTGCTAGCTCTACATCGTCCCCAGGCCCTGCAAGTGACAACGACATCGAGTCAAAAACAACGACGTCGAAGGGATGGGTTGCGAAACGCGACCGCCACATGCAGCTGATCAACTCAGCCATCTATGACAAGGAAGCCCAGGCTAGGACTAAGGCTATAGAGGAAAGTCGGAAGCTCAAGGCACAGAAAAGAGCACAGGCCGAGGAAGCTAAAGTCCTGAGATACGCGCAAGGCTCTGGCAGACAGTTCCCTAGTGCTGTGGCTGGTCCGGCTTCTGCTACAACTCAACCATCTGCAGGATATCAGGTTTTCGTCAACGATATCCCTTTCCAGATTGCGCGGGGTGGAAGCAAGTTGATTAGACTATCTAGTGCGATACCCATCCAAGTCAAGTCCGAGTCAAGAGCTTGCTTACCGTTGATAGACGATCCAAATACTGCCAACAACACACCCAAGAGAGTAACGGTTGCTGGCGTGACTTTCGTTCGGAGCAAAAATGGAAACCTTCATCGTCTCGGCGCAGTAACCTCGAAAAGGTGACAGCCCACAAGGCTAGAAACCGTGGATTAGCTACTCACGTATATTATAGGAAACCGACGGCGATCAAGAAGAGAAACGAGCTTTGTAAACGGTTTACTACGACGGGTACCCAGCTCTTCCCCTTGATAGGCCTACCGCAACTCCCCCGGCTGGAGAATGGGGGTTTATCCTGTTCGTTGCAGTTCTCGATCAGACACTGACCTTTCTTGCTTGCTATAGGCACCTGCTACAAGGGACCATCTTGCCTCTACATCCATGACCCGAACAAAGTCGCCATATGCAAAGAGTTTCTGCAAACTGGTAACTGCAGCGCAGGTTTCAGCTGCGATCTTTCCCATGAACCCTCTCCCCACAGATCCCCTGCTTGTATGCATTTCCTTAGAGGACGCTGCTCCAATCCAGAGTGCCGCTATGCTCATGTCAGAGTTACACCTGGCGCGCCTGTGTGCAGGGAATTTGCTACTCTAGGTTACTGTGAAAAAGGAGCGGAGTGCGACCAGCGGCACGTTCATGAGTGTCCTGACTACGCCAACACAGGGACTTGCAATAAGGAGCGATGCCACCTGCCCCACGTGGACCGGGCTGGACAAATCCGCAAAATCGCTGCTAACAGAGCAAGCGTTCCTGAGGAAGACGATGCTGATCTGTCCAGTGAGGAAGAAGAGTACGACGAGATTGACTCGGATGATGTCGACTCGGATGAGTTTGACGACGAACCCGAGGAGATGATCACTGGCGTTGACAGCGGCGAGATCTCCCAACAACAGGACTTTGTCCGCTTCTAGGTACATGCTCACATAGGTAAATTTGCATCTGCGAGGCACGACTTGTAATTGGCTCGCCCTTCTCGCCAGTCATTCCACTTGGGGCAATTCTCGGCCGCCTAGACTTTTTTGTGTTTGACGTTGATCTGGAAACTTGCAAAAGCCGGATACCCCCATAGCATGTTGCAGTCGTTTCTACGGTACTTTCTTCTGTTCGAGTCTCTCTTTTCGTCGTCGTGATATCCTTGCCTGCAGTTGGCTAGAAGGAAGAAGCTTGAAGAAAAAAATCAGACTCGGAGTCGATTTCATTGCCAGGTGTCAATAATCAATAGTGAAAATCGAAATGGCTTAAAAGAAAAAGAAAAAAAAAACCTCAAAGACAATGTAGAAAAATGCTCTCTGCAAGTCACATAGAGTCCAGGACCTTGGGACATGTTACTGCTTCATCTTTATGAAATATTTATGGAATTTGGCAAACAAAGGTGCATCTTTACTCGATTGCTCATCAACTACTCTCTCTCTCTCTCCTCCCTCTCTCTGGATGATACCATCTGGAGCCTCTTGTGCATCCATGGATAAAGGGAAAGTAGATCTTACTCCTGCGGTTATAGTGTTATACGGACCGGAGACTATAATGTTAGTCTGATGTGTACGTTTCGGCTACGTTCCTGAGCAATAAAACGAGTAGTAAGGAGAGCTTAATCGACCCGGTGATAACGACAGGCGTAGACAATACAAGTGGCTTGTAAAAGCTGCGAGCGTAAAGTTGGATCACTAGCGAGTAGGAAAGCTAATTCTTCCTAGAAAAGTCGTTAGATATATCTTCGATCATTTATCGGTAAGCGAGGATGACCATAGAGCAGGGATTACTAAAAGAGCAATCTAGCCTCTGTCCTAGAATTTCGTACGCTTTCTGGCTCTCTTTCTCTTTCGGCATATAAGCCATTTAAAGCGAATCTGTAAAGCCAAGTTAGCAGACATCAACATCGAGTAAAGCCACGACTAGGCAACGGTGTATCCGTTGTCAATAAGATGGTCCGCAGCGATATGCAAGGAAAAACCAGTAAAAATTCCTGACTGTGGAGCATATCCGAAAAATCCGGCAACTCGGTGATCGATATTCCAGATAGCGGATCCAGATACACCGTCCGGCATGTCCTTGCTTGAACCTTGGCCCATATAGGCCCATTCTGTGAACCACATGTGCTTTGGCTCGTGCGGATCATCCACATGTAATTTCATCACGCCATGCGCTCTTTCGATACCTTCAACGAATCCAGAAAATGGGCTATCCATGAGAAAAGTATCGCCAATCCTGGTCGAGGCGGCACGCACAAACCCTTTCAATTTGACAGGAGGGGCAGGGGTGACGGTGTTTTCAAATGGTTCATTGACAAAGTTGACGTCGGGGTTCAGCTTTACTAGGGCAACGTCCGTGTGTGTCAATTCAACAATCACCTCCCCCACTAGGCTGTCAGAGTGACGGGGGTGGTAAACTTTTCCGTCGAAAGGAGGGGTAGGGAATGAGTGTGCGGCGGCAGTCATGTATTCATTGCCAAGATGGTCTCTCACCAAAAGACCGGAGGAACTCAGCATCTCAGCATCTTGACCGGGAGGCTTTCCGGAACTCAACATCACACCAGGCCTCAACGTTTGATATTTGGTGTCGTCGGATTGAAGGGAGGACAAAGCTGGCTTGACCCGGAGCGCAGACAGTTGACGCGGTCTCTCCATCTCGGCTTCGAAGAGATAAAAACAACGGCATCCAGCCACTGACCGTGGAACAGTATCCAGAACCTGGTCCGTCTCATTCTCTAAGACGATAATAACGACGCTTCCCCAAAACTGGATTTCCGTTATTGCGATATCGGTTACGGAGAAAAAATCCCGAACTAGGTCGAAAATAAGACCGGCTGCGGCATCATTTCCTCTGAGGTCCAGATTCTCTTGTATTGAAATTTGCGAACGGCTCCAGTGGCGGAGCGGCATCGTGGGACCTCGGTCGCTTGGATCCGCAGTCAGGCGACAAGGAACTCCGGCAATCGTCTTCGGCCAAGGCTTGGCGGGGAGTTCATGAAAGCGGAAAACGAGAACATAGTCGTCAAACTCGATTGCTTGAACGCCAGGAAAGACCTCGAAAAGAATATTGTAATTTACTTCTTTATGGAATTGGGAGGGATCTTTGTGGAGATCAAAGGCGAGGATGACATGTCGCGATAACAGAGGAGACGAGGTGAGGGATTCAGGCGATGGTGTGATTTTCCTTTTTTTGCGTGAAGAGTCGTCCTCTGGGCAACGCCGTGGTAAGATAACCGCATCCGGGGGAGTCGACACATCCATTTTGAGACAGAAGTGAGAACTGAGAAAATAGCATGGATGGAAGCGATGAGGATGACAGAGGTTATTAAGTTGAAGAAGTGAAAGTGGAATGAAAAAGGAAAGGTACGGCATGTGATGCCTAGCAGGCCGCCGAAGGCATGCAGAGCTTAGTGCCTCAGGCCGTCTTTAGTTCGCACCTGATTTAAATGGTGCCTCAGGCCGCCTATAGGTTGCACGTGATTTGGTGCCTCAGGCTCCTAACACGTGTTTTTACTTTTGAGCAGCCAATAAGATTACAGGATGGATTTGACCCCTGACCAATCAGCTTCGAGATTCATTGCCCAGCTCTACCTTATCCCTGAACTACAGCAGAAACAATGATTACAGTTGTTCTGAATCTGCGGGGGGACTCCCTCCGGTTCCTGAATCCCCCCCTTCTTCCCCAGGGGACGAGTATGACTCACACCCACGGTAAAAGGTTAAAGGCTATCGCCTTTCTCACTCTCCAGCAAATCTGCCGGTCGGCATCATCCCGCAGGAACGGACCCCACTATTGTTTGAACTGCAGTTAGGTAGGCGCGGCACTAAGTTTCGTTGATGTACCTAAGCCCGTCTCCGTCGACGAGTAACTTACCTGTTCCATTTCATCCAATGGCCGTCTTGGTAATATGCCAAATGCTGATGATGTGCGGTGAAAGTGAAGTTTGTACTGGTACAACGAGGAAAGTATGTTCGAGATCATGATGAATCCACCAATTCGATTGGAACTGACTTGACGGGGCAAGGAAGTGTCGGGGATGAGAGCAAGCATCCTACCTATTCCGGTAGCATGTTGTTGTTCTCCGGAATGGATCTACAAAGCAACGTGTTGGCGGAATGAATGACTGGCGTCAAGGACAAGTTGACAACAGACAGCGAGCGAGTTTCAGGAATGCTCTTTGGGAATAGTTAATGAGGCCAGCGGGACTCGGGAATTCCCTAGATCTAATTCCCGCCTTTTTTTTGGAGATGTGCGCGGTCTTAGGTAGAATGTATGTACTATGTATGTATGTATGTGTGTATTTCATCATCAGTAAGAAGTATGTACTTTGATTCACATCACCGAGTACATCCACGTTGAACATGCTCGCCCCATAGCCATGGTAATATCGAACCCACGTATGAGGTATGCCTCGTAGACTAACTAATTGACTGGCATACGCTTTCCTGAGAAATGTCACACCATCGACATGCTGATTTACGGGTGTATGTACGGCGAGATGAACATCCGCTTGGCCAGCGATTGGAGTCAAAATACATGCCCAACCATTTTTACCATTCGCTCTTCATATTCGGACGATGTGAATCTCCAGTTGGAATGCAATCCGTACACCGATCAGCAAGTCATCCAACAATTGCCAATAAGCCAAGTCAATGCTGACAATCTCAATTTGAATCGGAGAACTCCAGGAAATGGAAGATGAACGCATGATCGTTCCTTTCGGTCTCAAAGGCCAATGCGGTATCCAAGTCAGTCCCAATCGCGATTCGGCGTCTAAATCATATGCATATACATCGTACCGTGCATACGTATGAACATGTCCTATTATTGTCTAGTCATGAGTTCCATCGCGTAGTTAGCACGAACATATACGAGGTTGATTATGCAGTCATAGAACCAAAATCACCATCACCATCAGATAATCGAGTCCTTTCAAGATGAGGGTTGCCGCCATGTTGGGCAACAATCTCAACGCAACCGAGTCCAAGGAACCTCCCGCGGACCCACAACCCGTGATCCCGATTGGGAAGAGAGGGAAAGGATTGGATTGGATTTCGAATCAGCACGAAATATTCCAATTTGTGATCACTTATGCCGTGGCTGCTAGAATCTAAGGAAGAAGAAGACGGGATTGCTTTTTTATTGTTCAGCCTGGAGTTTGGGATTTTGGGCGGTCCGTGTAAGGTGCTTCTTGGTCCGAGCACGAGGCCCACGAGGTAAACACCATAATTTGGCTGTGTGGGCATTGTACTTTGTAAAACTCGAACGATGTCACAAGAGCAATAATCGATGGAAGAGTGGTGAGGCGAAGACAGAACAGACGGCCAAGGCCTGTGATCTCGGTCGCTCTGCTGCTCAGTGTCATAATGCAGAATAGCATAGAAGGTCCTCCCTTGGAAGTGGCCTGTCGAGTGTCACATTACTATCTTGCAGCTCGCCATAATGGATACTTTACTGACTGTATGTACGTCAGTTGGAAGTACGCTGTACTTAGCTAGTAGCTTCCACACCGTCTGATCAACTCGCTCTTTAATTGGATAAGACACTCTCTTTCACCGCCAGAAAGGTCCCTCTTTTCCAGAATCCAACTTCGTCATCTAAAAACTCTCCTCGCCGTACCCACCAACTGCCGGAGTATAGCAGTATGTACCCGTACCAGTAGTTTCAGGCGATGGTCCTCGCCTTCCTCTAATTATGGTCCTGTCGTCGCTTGCTTTGCCCTTCTTCACGTGTAAATGGCGAACTTGGGATGTGTATTGGAAGCCGCTGCATTCGAGGTGACGTGAGGCGAATCATAGTTGGATGGATCAAAGCTGGCCATTCTTGATTTGGTAATGCAAGTCCTTTGGCTCATCCCCAAAGACCAGCTTTTCATACTGGTGTTTCATGATTATGGATTTGCATCCGATTCGTCCTCGTTGCAGAGCGATTTGTGTTGTTGTTTCCCCTAAGCTTCATTCTCGCTCACACTCACACTTTCAGCGTCTCCTTTCGGACCTTCACAAGTACACACTAAGTAAGCATCACAAAAATCTTAGCTTAGGACTATAATCAGTTACTCTCTTTTTTTTTCTTACGCGATTGACGCGGATAGCGGATCGGCCGGTTCCCGTTGTCGTCGAGAGAAACGTGGCAAAGCATCCGGCACACGGAGATCGCTAGAACGCTGTTTTGAAGCTAGAAGCATTAGGTACAGTGGTCAGTTAGCCGGCACAATGCACACAGTAGGAGAGCAAGAGATGAGTCACAGCATTCTTCGGAATTGGCAGCACCGACCGCGACATCGTGCCTCGTCTGAGGACAGGCCAACAGCGCAGCACTCAAATGCTCCCTCCAAATCGTGTGTCCTGAGCACCTCCAAGCAACCTCCCTACTGACTAGTTTTGCTGGTACCAATTGCGTGGCCAGACAATCGTCATGGTGGAATTGTTAATTTCCGTCAAGGCATCTCATCGAATTGATTCTATCGGCCGAATTGGTGGCGAATTCTGGCGGTCTAGCCATGAATCCGGTCAATTGAGCGAGCCATTGTTCGCTCCGACGGTGGTTGGTCTTTCTGATCTTCTCCCAAAGCACCGGAGAAAAGTTGAAGATGTAGAAGAGCTTCACTAAAGCTGGACAGCGAATGATATCCATTGCGTCATCGCTGAGCAACGATTCTGCAATTGCTGCCCATGCCATGGCCTTGAAGGTGTCAGATAACCTATCCTGTAAGCTAGATGACCAGGAAGGTTAAACTCTGGCGAAGCATAGATAAGCGTACTTCCTCGGAGTTTTGCCAATTGCGAGTGCAGGATCAGACCGTAAGGCTGGTACAGATACTGGGAGGCTTGCAGGGGACGCAAACAAGAGTAATCCGTCGCATGGCCGTATAGTAAATCGCCGCGATAGCTTCGTGAAGACACCAAATGCTGGTGGAGAATAGGAGCTGCAACAGACCGAAAACAGAGCGCATCGTCCAGAACCATGCCAACGAGTTCTGATGCAGGTAATGAAGGAACTCGACGAGAAGGATTCACTGATTGAGTTCCTTTTTCAAGACTTGTTTTCGTTGCTCTTCCCCTCCCAAGGCTGGTCGTGTATGAACTACAGGTTCGATCCCCAAAAGCTATGGTTCACTGCATATCTTCGTTTACATGAATTTTGTGATATTCTGCTTCATCAGACAGATCAACGCATGAACCGCGTTTCGTTGCGCGAAACTTGCTCGATAGCTGGTGCATTGCTCCAAGTAAGCTTCTTCAGGCGAGAACATTGTTAACTGGTCCGGAATTGCTACATGACGCAGCTCTTGGTTCGGGATGATGAAACTTCAGTTCCCGATCCTTGGAGCAGATACTATGGTTGCTGGTCAGCGCGCCGACTCGTGTTTTCTGTTTTCTGTGTATGATGTGCCACAGTAAATGTCCGAAGAGAAAGAAGAGCTGAGGATGGTTCGACCCAAAAATCGCCTTGTCTGGCATCCAGCACCGGAGGGATGGAATCCAGGAGAAGCGTTGAAGAGACAGGCTCAATCCTGCAGCGAAGCAGAGGTGCCTTACAAACCAACGACAAGGCTAGCTCTGCACGATCCTCGTTTTAGTCGTTTGTCAGCCCAGTTAATATTCCATCAAGGTCACCTAAGGTGTGCGAGCATACAGCGTAAAAGGTAGGCGGTGGTCTGGTAGCAGCTCAGATTCCCCGCCCCTCCACTTGGCAGAGGAGAGAGGGGGACCCCAATCAGATCTGGAGAATTCTAGCGTGGAAGGGCCGCTCTGTCTGTATGCCATTGATTTGATTATTGTCCGTGCTGGCACTGCTAAATCTGATCTGTCTGTGCTTCTGCATCCGCCTTGCTTCCGCTGCGAAGTTACTGTCGCTGCACTGCTTGTTGGACCGATCCCTGGTTGGGGGAGGAAAGAATCTAACGCATCCTGGTAAAGGCAGAAAGAGTCCCATGGAAAAACGAATGGCCCCCTGGTGGATCACTCGATACCCCCCGCGGGCCGGCCCTTGACAGTTTCCAGAGAATGTTCACGGTGGAATGTGGCATCGTGGATAGGACAACAGAAGAGACGAAGAGACGGAAGAGGAAAATGTGGAAGGCATACTGTACCGTAACCTTGTAACACCAGGTCAGTGTCATCATCCATGCTCCTTCCTGCCTATGCTCTTTCCCTTCTTTTATGGGTATGACCATGACAATACTAGCGGAAGGGGTATTTGTGTATTAGATGATACCGCGGGAATAGGAGCGACGCATGGTGGGGTAATAACCACGAGTCCTTACTCCAACAGCCTGAAGCTCATCTCCATGATGATGCTCTCCAACATTGTCAACCGAGCATTTGAAACACGCGTTCACGCAAAAGAGGAAGACCAGAATAGCCCGAGAGTATCACCAGGTTTCGCTTCCGGAAAGGAGGAAACCCGTCCAGGGCGCTTGAGTGTCACACTGTTTCGGGAATTACTCGACGCTGGCCTGGTGGATTGTATGACACTTTCCCTTCCGACGTCCATCTGATCGCTCTGCCCCTCCTGTTATCTGGTTTCGTTACCTTACGATACCCCGTTACCCCTAGTTAGTCCGTCTGTCATTTTCTCGATCTAGAAGGGTCAGACCCTAGAAGCAGATCATGGGTCCACGGAGTTTGTGTCAATGCGCGGCACAGGCGACCATTCTTGGGCATCATCGACGGAATCCCGTCCACAATTTCATGACAGAGCCCGTGCCTGAGCCCAGAAAAACATTGGACAGGAGAATAAATCGGGACTCGTCATTCGATCGCTTGAAACGGGAGAGGTTCTCGTGCCTGAGTAGAAAGACAAGTCCGGTCTGGCCAGGGAAAATGAAACCGGGTTGGGCGGTGACAGGAAGGAATGAGTGAGAAGTGACAAGTCCCAAAGGAGGACCCGAGATCACCAGGAGCGAAAGCATCGACTCCCCGGAAATAACTAACCTTGGACATGGATGGATCATGGAGGGGGGGAGCCGTGGAAAGGTCAGCAGTTTGGGTCGTGCTGCTCGCTTCTAACGGGTCTAACGGGACGATAGGCTATCGATAAGCAAAACGGCGTCGGGAGCCCCAGCGGCTTTACCATGGATCGTTGAGGTACTTGACTTGCTTTTTTCGTACTTCATCAACAGCAATATGGATTGCATAGATAATAACTAGCAGATATCGGGTAAATAATAACAATACAGTTTACAAATTCCTCTCGAAGTTATGCTATAGAAAAAGAGCCCAAAGCCGAAAGTCCGCAAAAGCAAAAAGTCCTAGGGCCGGCCATTCAGGCAGTCGTGGGGCAGATTTCACGGTCTTCCTGTTTAGGGAAAAAGGAAGTTGGAACACTGCGAAGAGCGACTGAAATCATGACTGATTGGGAAGAAGTATAGAGGAGCTTCCTTCTCCAATGAGAAGAACCCATACAGACGGAAATTACTGCTAGGTTAGTTAGAGACAGTCTCACAGACTGAGCAGTGGAAGAGAGTTACGGCAGCCGGTTGGGACGGAGCAGAAGAGACAGAACGTGACGGGCTGCTCCTTCGTCCTTTACTTTTTTTTTTCTGAATATTGCCATTCGCCCTTCGACCCCAAGCTGCACGTCTGCCCAAAATCTCACGAAGCATCCAATGAGTTGCGTTCGTTAAACTCGGGAAGGACGAGAAATCGTCGCCTCGTCTTTTGAGTTCCCGCCGACCGCCGAGCCCATCTGAACAGCAAAAAAATAAAATTAAAAAAAATTAAAAAAAAAATAGAAAATAGAAAAAAAAAATTAGGGACAGAGTGTGTACGGAGGACTGTAGCGTTGATTCCACTTTTGGTGCCCCCTCTTACCTTAGCTAGCTAGCTCTTCGGCTCCTTCTCCCACAGGTGCTGACCGTTCCAATCTGGTGGTGACCGCCCTCTCTGTGTGGGCTTGCGATGACTCGTACCTACCTAAGCTACTAACTTACTGCCTGTACCTGTTCCTCTCCATGTTCTTTGCTGTATGATCAGATCAGATATATGGGCCGCCCCCAGTCGCATACGGACCACTTCTATTGTCCAACCTTCTCTGGTACACCACAATCAACTGTCTCGACGAGAGGTCTTCATCACTAAGAGACCTCTTCTCTTCTTTTCTACCCTTCTTCACTTGACACTTTACTTTATCATTATCCTTCTTCTCTTCTCCATCACGGGCTCTTCTCTCTTCCCTTCTGCCCATCTCATCCTCCTCTTCTTCTATCTCAGAATTCTCCTTGCCAAACAGTACCACAAGACTTAATACCAACCCCCTCCCCACCCCGCACCTTTGTCTACACCGCCTCTTGATCCAGTGGCCATCTTTCTCAAACGCCTTTGAATTCCTTCCTCTTCCATCAAATTATTCTGTCGCAAACATGGCGAGATATTCCCAACCGTCTTTTGACTTCTACCAACAATCTCCCTCTACCTTGGATTCAAAACCTGCATTTTCGGAAGAGGACGAGATGAGCGTGCTGGACGACAAGATTCTTGATTCCACATCACCCGAAATCTCATCGACAGGTGATCGGCGAACTTCATATGACCATGCGACGGATGCGTTCTCGCATCGAGATCCCGTATGGCCCGACTTCGCCCAACCCGTCTCCAATCCTCAGTCCCGACACCACTCCCAAGTTGGACATGCCATGTTTGAATCCTCCGGAAACGCTTTTATGCGAGTAGATGCTCCTCACGCTCCTGCCTATGGCCAAACATCCTGGTCTCTCTCAAGAGACTCTGGTTCATGCACCCCCACTGCCATCTACGAGCCATTCCCGTCCGAATTCGACAATGCCTCAAACGCTCCCTTCTCCGGTGGGGCTGTTGGCCCCGTGAGCGCCATCAACATCCCCCAAATGTCCTACCGTCAAGGGTTGGCGTATGCTCCAGGAGCTGTCGCCATGTCGCCTCAATCGAGTCAGGGCTGGATGCCGGCATCGACGGACATGCCTGACGCAGGCTCGCGCCCGACAAGGAGTCCGACGTATCGCAACAGTTCCCCCCTGAGCGTGCGACGGGATGGAATCCGAAAGAAGAATGCTCGATTCGAGATCCCTGCGGAGCGAACCCTGAGCAACATTGATCAGTTGATCAGCCAGTCGACGAACGAGGAGGAGATCAAGGAGTTGAAGCAGCAGAAGAGGCTTCTGAGGAACCGACAAGCTGCGTAAGTATTCTCTTGTCGTTCAATGCGTTTCAGTCGAGCTAACCACAACCTTTAGGCTTGATTCCCGTCAGCGGAAGAAACTCCACACCGAGAAGCTGGAAGAGGAGAAGAAGCATTTCACACAGGTCATCACCGAGCTGGAGGAAGCCCTGCAGAACATGAAGATGCGAGAATCGGAACTCCTTCGCGAAAAGAGCGAGTGGATGACGGCCCAGCAGCAGATCAATCAGTACATCGACGGTCTGCACATGGAGAAGGATGAACTGATTCGTGTGCATACCTTGGAGACGGCCGAGCTTCGCAAGAAGAACAACATTCTCAAGGAGACCGTGGAAAGGCTGGAGAGACAACCCCGGGCGCCCAACGCCTCCGCTTTCTCGAACGAGTTCGCTGACTTTGAGAACCTGACCATGGACAGCAGTCCCTGGGAAGATTTCACCATGGTCAATGGCCTCTCCTTGGACACAGAGCCAATGCCTGCTCCCAACGCACATTCGTCTGCTCTGGTTGTATCCATGAATGACAAGGCCGCTGAGAAGAATTCCAACAACGACTATCCCTTCAGCTGGAACGCCTTCTACATGTGTCTTCTGTTCGGTGCCTTCATCGCATCGAACAGCACTTCTCTTCCCACTCGTTCGATCCCACAACTCTCGGAGGAATACCGCGCAGAGTCTGCCAACGTCTTGAAGGCCGTCCTCGCTTCCGCTCCTCCCGAGCTCGCGCAGGCCTCGAACCAGCCGGCGATCGCTGCATCCGCCGTTGCTCCCATGCCTACCACGATCAGTGGCGCTGAGATGGCACAGATGACTGGCGGTGCGGGAGCTGCTTCGACCCTCGACGAGCTTCACAACACCCTCGCAATGCCCAGCAAAGAACAGGAGCAGGAGCAGGTCTTCGCCCTCACTGCCGAGCAATACAACTCCCTGACAACCTTTGAGGATACCAACGTCGGCTTGAAGCCTCAGCAGCCTTCCAACCTGCAGCAAGCTCTGGCGAACATGCGAAACAACGCCGTGCACAACGGAATGCAGAACAAAGCTACCTCCGACGTCTATTCTAGGTCACTCATGTGGGATAGGGTTCCCGAAAAGGTTATCCGCGACTTTAGGCGGATGGTCCAGGATTACGGCGCAGTTCCCATCAAAGCAGAGAATGACCCCCGTTTCACCCAAGCCTGAGTAGTTATATTCGGTCATAAGCTCGTCACGCAGTACAATCTTTCTTCGCAGACACAGGCATTCCTCCTTTGACTCATTCACCAACACCACGTTTTTCTCCTCTTCCAAGCGAAACCTCTGGGATCCGCAGACTACCATCCTGAACCTGAACAGAACATCTCTCGACAGCGTCTTCCTTGTCATCTACCTTCACCTTCACAAACCTTTTTCACCACTTTCAGATTATTATGCTGCGCTTTATACGTACAGATGCTCGACTTTTGGCCGGCCTTAGCCAGATTTAGCTTTATGCATACCTAGACAGCTACCACGCTTTTTTCGACTCTTCTCTAACCGTGTTCTTGTCCACTTCTCTAACTATCTCACGACTGTGGCAATTTAGCGATCTGTTTTATATTCGATTGAGTGTTCGAGCGAATCGTGGGTTTATCGGCGTCCATTTGTTGTTTCATATTATTGGGCTTGGTTTACGAATGACTATAACGGAAAGACAGAACGGCAGCAATGTGTATATCTTGTTTTTGTTTCTTATATTCGTTTCGTTACGGGTGGTTTTGGTTTGGGTCGGAACTGGGCTTGGGTTGTTTTTTTTGCAAACAGGGAAACGGAACCACGGAACGAGCTTATGCTCTTGGGCAATAGCACAAGTTGCGTCTCATTTCACTTCTGATGGTTGTTTTTGGTTATATGTTTTGTTAATGTTCAAGGCATTTTGTTTTTGATCACGATTTTTGCGAGTGGACTGGACGATTACGACCGTTATGACTCGTGATGACTGACGTGAAAAGATTGGAGAGCCTCGGCGGTTAATGTCTATCTCCTTGTTGGATTCTGGACTGCCGGGCTGCCATGGTGGCACTGGATTTTTATTTTGACTTCTTGGTGCGGATTGTGGTTCAAGAAAAGGAGTGCTTCGCCGCTACTTTTTCTCGAAATCTTCCGGCTTCATGTCGCATATTTCATTACTCTTGTCGACTTCCTCTCACAGGGCTTCTATTTAGTCCTAGGTCATTCTTTGGAAGGCACCGACATTTCCTTTGTTTCGTCTTTTCTTTTGTTTTCTTGGACATGTGGATGGACTATGGGTACTAATGAGTACCGACCAATTTCCGCTTCTTGTATATACTTTCCAACCTACCTCCTTACCGATCCTACCTATCAATTTGAACAAGCACCTGGTGCTTAACTCATCCGTCAAATGACTTCTTCCTTCCCCACACAATGTTATTCTTTTCCCTAAGATAAGCTCTTTTAGACGTTCGTTGAAGCAAGACGTGATCAGCTAGCTGGTCATGTGCATTCGGGTACACGCTGCACAGTCTGTACCGGACGTACAGTAAGTGACTCGGTATGATGTTTGCGGGGTCTTGGTGGGGGGTGGGGAAGCAACTGGCAGCCCACATCAAGCGAGGTCATGCAATGCACAGTAGGTAGCAACAATACCGCAAGTCTCCTACAGGGGAAAGAAAAAAAAATACTATATATACCTAAAATTGACACGCATGCTATAAATGCAGTGAGTGATAGCTGCCAACTTGTGTCGTGCCATCGAACAAGATCGATCGCTGATGATATGGATAATCATTCGGGGTATAAGAAAGAGCTACCAGCCACGGCCCCATGTGAAGGACCGAGATGGGTGTATGCAGATCCGTGATGAGATGCAGGAATCGGGGATATCGTCACACACCCCGGAGGGAAGTCGAGTCTACACTTTTTAGGTGACTTGACGGTGTGGTATGTACATGCAGTATTCTAGAATCAGAGAACGAGAAGAAAAAAAATAGGTGGTAAGCCAGATTCATGTATTTGTCTGGTGCCCAAGGTTCCTAGAGTGGTGGTGTAAGATGTGTACGAAAGTTCCCATGGAATCATGAGAATCAATGTGGAGCATCGACATTGCTAGTAAGTATCGCTCTATGTCAATTCGTAGAAAAGGAGTGGAATCCAGTAACAACTTGATAACCATCCACATCAATGAATACACAAATAGTGGGAAAGAAATGTGATACATCAACCAGGGGCAATAATATCCTGCGTCGATTTGCATTAGTTTACAACTTTGATTTAAAAACGTATATGATTCGATAAGTCTTCGTCGGGGTATCCGAGTGGATGGAATGTTTGTTGGAATAGCAGACAATGAAAAAGTGTTGCTGCCATATCCGTTCCGCATTCGAAAATGACCAAGATGAGGCTGGGTCGGGTCGTAACAGAGAAGGAACATTAAAAAAGTCATATCGACAAAGGAATAGAGAGAAAAGAAAAAAAAATCATGCTCAGGCTAATGAATGCCGACATGACATCGACGAGGCCAGCCCCAGTCCGTGTGATGTAATAGGTGGTGTGGTCGGAGGGGAAGGGTCCAGGCCTGTCCGTCATACGCCAGTAGCATCTCAGAGTGTACCGGTCGGTAGGTTTGAGAGCTTGGAAACCCCTGCACGAGGGACGGAAATAACCTTTTTCACCCTTCATCCCAATCCCGTGCTGTTCGAGGGGAACCTTATGAAGGGTCGCAGGGTCGTGGCCAATACCAGTTAAAGGCAGTAGGGTCCGCAATCTTGTGATATTTCAGCTGCGGCGCCCAAAGTCCTGGGTCAAAAGTACTGGGCCAGGGTGGTGTGGATGTGGGTATGCGGAAAGGGGAGAAAATAAGGGGACCATAGTTGGTATCGAAGTCATCTGCTTGAAAAGAGAGTAAGACCGGAATTGGCGATTGGGGGAATACGTTGTACGCCAGTCGTTAGCAACGTTTTCGATTCACTTGGGGTTGTATTTTTCTTTCCAGATCCTGTAGTCGTCATGCTTGAAAGTCAGCCTTATACATGGGGTTGAGGTGGGCGGCGTTGTGGTTGGCTAGGACCAAGATGGGGTTCGCATGGGTAGAAGAAAAAAAAAGAATCGAGAGCCTATCGATGCGACCCGGTGCACGGATTCCGAGACGCCAGTCCTGCATGCAAAGTGCCACAAGCACCACAACGTCCAAGCTGAACGCCCGGCATCTCGTCACAGGCCCCCAATAGGCATCACTCGGAAACATTGGAAGGATTTATTGATAAACGCACCAAGAGTTCCCTATTATCTTATTTCCGTGTTCTTCGGCCAATCGGTAGTATTTGGCTGCCATGTACTATTGTGATCAAGAGACCCGAAATTAGCATCGCGAATCATAAAGTAAACGTGAAGAAGCACCAGAAGTGATGCGAACTGCTAATAAGCATTGGTGCCTGAGGTCGGGGGGCAGTGTGATCGGGAAATTCCAGAGATCTGGTTCTGGTTGGCAAGCCTCTGGCCATGAAAGAGGGCGAATAGCTGTTGAGAACCACCAAACTTATGTTCCGAGTGCAGAATCTTGGGATCGTACCTTATCCTTTTTACCTCCCAATCCCTCCAGATAGCACCAAGCGACTTCATTCATGGCATCCGTGTCGCCTAGATTTGCAGCTGTCTCGTAATATTGTCGGGCAGCCACGGGGTCCTTTTGCACTCCCCAGCCATTGCGGAAGCAATTGGCCAGTTCAAAGATAGCAAGAACAAGCTCTCCTTTAGCAGCTCCGCCTTTCTTGATGCCGGCATGCAGGGCTTCCGACTCGATTGAGGCGGAATTGGATGCTGCAGCGGAGAGATAGGTGACCGCTTGCTCTTCATTTTTGACACATCCCCAACCATGCCTAAGGTTGATATGGTCAGCGAAGCTGGAAGGACCCAGTCGAGGACTCGAAGGCAGAAAAGAACAAAAGGACGGAAACAAACAAACGTTCTCACCTCAGCGCGAGTCCGTAAAGCACCTGACTTAACGCATTGTTTGCACCGTTTGGATCTGCAAGTTGGCCAAACATTTCGGTCGACCTTTCAAGCTCTGTTCGCAAGCAAAAACCAACAAGTCAGCGATGGCTTGAGATTCTCAGGGCAGTTGCGCGTCTTTCACTCACCTCCGGCTTCGTGGAGTCGAATGGCTTCTTGTATGTTGACCTATGGCTTCCCATTAGAAACCGCAATACGCAAGCCGCATCGAAGCCCCGGTGCCCTTTCAATCACTCACATCTCCCTGTGGATCATTCACACGTCCTCGACTATTGCTCCTCGACCGCGACTGTCCAGCGTAATCCGGTCCGAGGTTTCCATACGAGGAGCTCGGCGACAGGGACGGAGGAGACGCAAAATGTGGGTTCTGCTGCACCAACACCGTCGCCCGTTTCTCCCATTGAGCTTGTCTATCCTGCTCATCGCCATTCTCATAATTTATCTGCGGAAGGTCCGATGGCACGTTGACGGAAGTGGAGCTGGAGTTCCGCGAGCCGTGCCCGAGATGTAACAACTGCGACAGTCTGCGGGGTCGCGTGGGCGAAACCGGCGAGGATGCATCGGACGGGGACCTCGACCGATGGAACAGATTCAATCCTTTTCGCGAGGAGGATGTAGACAGCCGCGGCAGTCTGGACTGCGGGCTACCATCGTTGTTGTAACTTTCGCGATCGTCTTCATCGTAGACCGGCGGAGAGATGACTTCTTGGGTGTTTGTGTCGGTTCGATAGAATCGGATTTCTGGCACGGGGCTCACGGGGCCAGCTGGAACGTCGGACGCATGGTGACTATTGATGTCGCTGATCCTTTCTTTCTTGTGGAGGATATCTCGCAAAGGCATATCGGAGGTTGATGGCGAGGTGATCTTTGGCGGGGGCGGATCCTCGGCGGTGGACGAAGAGAGTAAGTACCTAAGGTGGTGCAGTGATCGATGCTACGGTGCAGTGGACAGAGTAAGATGATGAGCAGCAGATTGGGAACAAAAATTCGATGATAAATCAGAGTTTCTTTTATAGATTGATGAATGCGGAGGAGTTTCTATTTAAAAATCTTAACAATAAGCGCTGAGTCGGGGCTGTGCCGAGGACTGAATATGAATCGTGAATGAATTTGGACCTTTTCAGCTCTGATTGAAATTTGACTTGTGCCTGGCTCGTTCCACGGTTCAATAAATAGTCTTGGCTGCCGCAATTTCAAGTCACCCACCTACCTAGTAATGAGTGATCTCATGCTATTCTAGTTTTACGATGTATGGCTGCGACGGATGTTCAAAAATGTGTAGAAAGTTGAGTTGATTGGTTCAGCTTAGTTACCCCGGATTCTTCCAGATACAGAGTAAAGTTAGAGATACCCGATTTTGTTCGCCAAGCCTTGGAAGATCCGATCATGGATGCGTAGGTAAATGCAGGCCTAAGGCACCCAGCGTATTTTCTGTCAGGAAAACCATGTCACGTGATTCTATATTACACGATCAGCTGGTGCCTCCAGCGTCTTCATGCCTGCCCAGGTGAGGAGGGTGGACTCCCAGCGAAAGCACGGCCTGCGCGGGGAAAGGATGTCCCAGCCCTCCCTTTCGTTACAGCCCGACCCATTGAGAGTTACCTGGGTAATGTTAATGGTTTTACACGCGCCATGTTTCCAAAAAGACGAGCTGATGCCGAGGAAAAGAGACAAATACACATAATCATAGCCAAGAACTCTAATCGCAATTCCAGGACAAAAGAAAAATTTCAGGTCAAAATGGTATTGTAATGACTAGTTGAGTGACAATGCAAAGTTTTATACATGATGTTGACGGGAAGTTAGCCACACAGTCCATTTACTGGGCCTTGGACGACATAATGCCTACGGAAGTGTTAGTTTGGACGGGAAAAGACAATTGAAAGAAAAACCCCATCTTGACTTACGCTCAACATCAGCAACGCTCTGCTGAAGGATCTGCTGGAGAACCTTGGGGTTCTCAAGCTCCTTCTGGATCTTGCTAATGACGCTCTCGGCAAGCTCACGCTGCTGGCGCTGCTTAACCTGGCCCTCGTAGCGAACCCACGACTCGAGGACGCTCTTGGCCTCAGCGGCAAGAGCAGTGCGCTGCTCGAGCTCATAAGCCTGAGCCTCGAGCTTGGCGGTTTCCTTTTTATCCAATTGTCAGTGATTTGCTCCTTTGCTCGAGAAACCAGTCGAGTCTTACCCGGGAAACTTCGAAGAGCTGCTTGGTGATGTCAACAACACCGGAGAGCTCCTTGACGTTGCTCATGCGCTCCTTAACAGCGTTGGTGTGGGCGGCACGGGAAGAGTTCAAGATGTCCTTGTGCTTCTGGACCTGGCCCTCGGCCCACTCCCTGTACATAGGACCACCATACTTGGCAACGGCCGTGAAGACGCTGAGAAGACAGAAAGCAGCGACGGTTTCCTCGTTGAGGACGTAGAGCTCGTTGCTGATGGCGGCGATGGAAAGACCGGCGGCGGCGGAGAGGACGGCGGTCTTGGAAACAAGGGAGTTTCCAGGAAGAGAGTCGAGGATCGACTGAGCCTTCTTCTTGGGGTCCTCAGTTGGGACGTTGGAGGCCGAACGAGACGCGGTCAGGTTGGCAGTGATAGCCGCAACGTTGCGGGTGGGAAGGACCGGGCGCACCCGGGTGGCACCTGAGTAGGGTCAGTCATTATATCGAGGAACCAATTGGGTCATTGGCAATGTGATTCAGCATACCAATGGCGCTCTTAGCCAAACGCGAAGCCATTGCAGCGGTTGTAAGACTTTGAGATTGTGATGGATGAACGGAACTGAGGAGAATGAGGTCGGGACGGCGGTTTGGCGGCTTGGAAGACGCTAACCACAACAGGCATGGCGACGCTTGTCGGAAAAACCACAGCCGAGGAATCGCCAAAAATCCATGGCTTGAAGCAATTAGAAAAATAACAGGATGCGATAACAGGCTTTACCAAGTTCAAATTCCCTTTAATCTTTTTTTTTCTTCCTCCTTCGGGTCCGTACAAAGTGACCTTGGCGCACAACATGCCCGCAGCGATGGAAGGAGCGAAAAGCTCCAAGAAGAGAAAGAGCCTCAAAGACAGCGGCGTTCCATCTTCCAAGAGACGTGCAGTTGCGGAGAGTCAGACCGAAGATGCAATGGCCAAGATCCAAGAGCTCGAGGACCAGATCTCAGAAGGGCGCAAATACTACAACAATATTGCCACATTGATTTCGATGCTCAATGTTGAAGACTCGGCGAAGAAACCGAATTTGGCCGTGGCCGTATCTCTTTGCAGAGTATTCTGCAGACTGATTGCAGGCGGAGATCTCACCGAGGCAAATCGAGCGGCAGAGAACGAGAAGATTATCGTGGCTTGGCTGAAGGAACGCTCTCAGGACTACCAGAAGGCTTTGTTGGCAATCATGCGCGAAGCGGATCCGTCATCTCAGGTTTGTATACCTCGTTTTTTTTTTATCGGGCTGAAGTATGGGCTAAATCGATGTAGATTACTGCCTTGACCTTGTGCCTGCGCCTCGTCAACGAACGTTCCACACACATCCCTGGTGCCGATATTCAGGTTTGGTCCTCTGGTCTCTTCAAGAGTGTTTTCGAAGCCGTGATCGAGGCTCGAGATGGGCAAGCGTTGCAGTTCGAGTTCCTCGAGAAATTCGTCAAGGCCTACGACGACGTGCGATACTACACATTCTTGCAGATCTCGTACGCTTTTTCCACTTCTGTTCTAGCTCCCAGGACATAAAAACAACTAACACAATGCAGTGAATATGCAGCGACACCCAAGACCTCCGAGATCATCGAAATCCTCATCTCGATCCTCTCCGCATGCGACACCGCACCCACACCCGAAGACAAGTTCGAAAGCTTCTACACCAAAGAAGCCGCAAAGAAGAACAAGAAGCTCGTGTCGGTCAACGCCCACAAGAAGCAAGCCCAGGAGGCATGGCTCGCGGTGCTCCGCAGCAACCTCTCCCAATCCCAGCGCAAGGCTCTTCTCCGCATCATGTCCCACACCATCGAGCCGTGGTTCAACCGGCCAGAACTTCTCATGGACTTCCTGACGGACTCGTACGACGTGGGAGGCGCGACCTCCCTCCTCGCCCTGTCCGGTCTCTTCTACCTCATCCGCGAGAAGAACCTGGACTACCCTCAATTCTACGCGAAGCTGTACTCCCTGCTGGATGCAGATCTCTTGCATTCCAAGCACCGATCACGATTCTTCCGCCTGATGAACACCTTCCTCGCCTCGACCCATCTTCCGGCAGCGCTGGTCGCCAGCTTTGTCAAGCGTCTGTCCCGTCTCGCGCTCAATGCGCCACCGACTGCCATCGTGGCGATTGTTCCTTGGATCTATAACTTGCTCAAGGAACATCCGACATGCACGTTTATGCTTCACAGAGTGATTCGTGACGAAGCGTACAAGGCCGAATTGGAAGCCGAAGGAATGGACGACCCCTTCGACCCGACCGAGCCAGACCCCAATCTCACCGAGGCCATCGAGAGCAGTCTGTGGGAGATCGAGACGCTCCAATCTCACTATCATCCGAACGTTGCAGCCATCGCCCGGATCATCTCAGAGCAATTCACCAAGCAAGCGTATAATCTGGAGGATTTCCTTGACTACACATATCAAGGCATGTTACAGGCGGAGCTCGGTACGGAGGAGAAGCCGACGAAAAAGATCCCCGTTGTGGAATACCAAATACCCAAGCGCATTTTCACGGACCGTGGATTGGAGGAAGATGGCGGCGTGGATGTGGCTCCTGGAAGTCTCTTGCGAGGGCTATGGGATTTTTCCTAAGGGTCCGTGTTTCTTTGTGGTTAATTTCAAGAGTGTACGAAACAAACAACCAGCAAGATAAAATATCCAGCGCACCTAATTTCATACTTCGGAATGCTTGGTAGTATATACTGATTTGTTTCGTGTCTAATCAATCCTAGTGATAAGCAATTCGAGCCTAATTGCTGTCGTTTCGTCCAATCTCGATCCGAGACAATCCATGAAATATTAAATCTCACATGTACCTTACAAGACAAACCGCCAAGAACCCCGAATTGAATCAAAAACAAAACAATCATCCTACCATTCCACATTACCCGCAGGAGCTTCCTGAGGCTGCCAACGCCCATTAGATGGGATGGTGCCCTCTCTACTTCGGCTCCTCCGAATCGTCGACTCATCATCATCATTGTGGACCCATTCATGGGCATCGTCGACCACTCCCTCCGGCTCGTGAATCATAAAGCCTGGATCAATTCGAACAGATCCGCCCGTTGTACCTTGCATCACAAACATCGTGGTTGCGGAAGGAGCGGCATTCACAAATCGCCTCGAAGTAGTATGATAGAGCGATGGTGACAATCCCACAGCCGGGTCCACCGCTAGGTTCCTTCGATCTGGCGGCATTCGATCGCGCGCCTCCGCCTCTACATCTCCGGGGTGATAGTCGCAATAATCATCGAGACAGAAAATCGCCCGCTTCAGATCCACGAACAGCTCGTTGGTCACCATGACCGGAATCGCCTCGATATTGGCCCGCAACTTTTGCAAGATCCGCTGGGCCTTGCGGCGTCGATTGTTGCGATGAATGGTCACTTCGAGCTCCATATGTTCGAGGAGAAGAGCGACTTCCCGGTACGACGTGGCTAGCCGGACGGCGGTCTCGATCCGGTTGGCGACCTCGTGAAGTTCTCGGGCGACGCAGCGGAAGAGCATGTCCACTTTGCTCAACGAGGCGGAGATGCAATTGCCCAGGGCTCGGGCGAGGGGGCGATCGTAAAGCTGTTCCCAGAACGAGAGCCAGTAGCCGAACCCGATGCGGGACTTACGCATGCGAGTCAACTCCAGCAAGGTGACGACTCTGCGGCACATTGATACTGTGTGCAGCGCATCCATGCGCTCTTCATCGAGAGTCCTTGATAGACCGCAGACGGGTGGCCCTTTTTC
This sequence comes from Hamigera avellanea, assembly GCA_027569715.1. Lineage (NCBI taxonomy): Eukaryota > Fungi > Ascomycota > Eurotiomycetes > Eurotiales > Aspergillaceae > Hamigera > Hamigera avellanea. Next base: position 39,534 of record JAPDKU010000046.1, on the reverse strand, counting down.
TGTCCTAGCCGATGCGGCATCGTTTTCTGTCTCCCGTGTCTTGTAGAAGCGTGGCGGCGAAGAGTGCGGTGTGGTTTTCGATGACGGCGGTGACGCTGACGTTGTACATGTAGATGGCGATGAATCCTCTGATGGAACAGCTGTCTCTTGACGAGGAGTGCTGGGCCCTGGAGGAACGGCTGGGTCTTTCAGCTGCATTATGATGCTAGTTGAACCGCAATAAATGATAGGAGAAGGTCATGAAAATAAGAACCAAAAGACAGCGAGTATGTGCGCTGCGTAGCTGCTTTCCCAAACCAAGCGAATGAATTTGCTAGATAACGAAAGCTTCCAACGAGTGACGGGCTATTTTTAGGAAATAGAAATAAGTCTGGTCGTAGTTCGAGGTGCAACGATGGAGGTGGAGTGTTTCTAAGGAAAGGAGGCATTTGTTTTGAGATAATAAATACTACGAGAGAGAGAGAGAGAGATGGTTCTCAAGCCACCGGAAATAGGCAGGAGAGAGCCTCGGAAAGAGCGAGGCAGGCTTCCACGGATGACGTTACCAAAGCAGTCTGAAGATGCATCGTGGCTTGCTAATATCTTGCTGAATCTGGCCTGCATAGTCAATAGAAATTACAAAATCGAGCGACAGAATCATAGCAATGTTCTGAATGATCGCTTTGGGTCTGCACATGAGCGCCATTTCCGTTTCCGGTATTGTTGAAGCGATTCTCTGCAATTCGCGGTAGGTACATGCAATATCATTGGTTGGTACCTTTCTTGATGCGTCCTGAGCCTCGAGGCTCTCGGGGAAAGCAGGTTTCTTTTCAGGTGTCTATATCGAAAATCAATATTCAGCTGGTTTTGATGCCAACGCGGGCTGCTAAGACTTTGAATGGTGGCCTTCTATGGCAGGCAGCCCGCATGCATCCACGGTCAGCGAGGAGAGTCAGTACGTTGTTCTCTTCGCTTGCCAAATCGACATTGACTCTTGAGAAAAAGTGAGATGCCACTTTCTAGAGCAGAACTTGTTCCCAACTTCCCAGTGAGCCATATATTCCTTTGGTTCAAGTTAATGCGACATGCAATGTTGTTTTACGGCCCTTGCAGAGCGCAGGGCTGCACCAATGAAACATATACATATTTCGGCCAATAACTGGATTTTGCGAAGTGTTAAGCTTTTTTGGCTGTGTCTATATAGCGAAAGGTTAGATATACATACAATAGGCAGCAAATTGCCAAATAGACGAGAAAAAGGTTCGAGAAGATGGGGATACCCTGGCCCAGATCCATGGATCCCAATAGATAACTGCGTTCCAAGGGGGTACTCACATGAGAGCGCTCGTCTGAAGGATTACTGAATCCAGGAGCGTCAACATTCCATACTCCTGGCTAGAACCCCAGGAGTGTCTGGGTCATGAATGGCCGCGGATTCTACAAGCGGTGACTCTGTGACATGAGATAGTCCATGCATATTGGCCGACTCTTCAAGTCCTTGAATCATGCCCAGAACGTCACGATTCAAGAATCGAAAACCGACATCAATCAAGGCTTCTCGAGAACCGCAATGGTCCATTGCTGGAGTCTCGTATGCCAACAGGACCCCAACAAAAGTTGTCGAGCTGAGACCTGGGGTACATTCTTGGGGCTCCGCATTTTTCTGGAACAGCCATTTTGTATTGACATCGCCAGGTATGCAACATTTCAGGTTTCAAACGCGACGCGCTCGATTCTGAAATGTTTTGCTGTGGCTCATGGCGTTGACATTTCTTCAGCCAGCCTTACTCGTGATGGTCGAATCATGCCGTTCCAGCGGAGAAGCAAATGCTACGTTAAGGGTCGAAAATGTCTTTGACATGTGCCTTCGACCTTTGACAGCGGCAGTCCTCTTTCAAGGAATTCAATAGTATGCTCCCATGGGCATTCCCAGATCTTCCAGGCCTGGCAGAGTGAAGTCGAGACATTATTTTCCCAACCTCATAAGAGTCTTGATCTCCTGCCATTGAAGGTTATAATCCTGGAATCAGAAGCCTCTGACCAGTCCAGTCCACTTCACGCATGTTTTGAGCCATTATCACTCCTGAGCTCCGGGCACTTAATACGTGTCTGCTCCCGTTCCTCTCGCCCTTCGTCGCTTCTTACCGTGGTCGCCACCATCCCTCCCTTCTCTTCCGTGCTTCGATACCATCGTCGTCGTCAGTGTTGAAAACCGTCACCATGTTTCTCTTCAAGTCTGTGCTTGCTGCGTCGGTATTTGCCTCAGTCGTTATCGCCGAGTCCAAGTTAGCCTTCACCGAATGGCCGTCAAGTATCAAAGCTGGGGAGCCAGTCACCCTCAAATGGATTGGCGCGACTGAAGCCGTACGTGTCTCCGAGCTTATCAGTTCAACTGCCGCACTGACTGTTTACTGGGACATAGCCGGCCACTATCACCTTGCGCAAAGGTCCGTCCAATGACCTGAAAGATGTCCAAGTCCTCACAACCGACGCTCGATCCGGTTCCTTCACATTCATCCCCGAAGGCACTCTGGCAGATGCTCCCGATTATGCGTTTCAGATCACCCAAGGCGATGCCATCAATTACTCCGGACTCATCAAAGGCTCAGGCACAACTGATGCTTCTGCCCCGGACGCTCCCCCTCCAGCTGGACAAGCTCCTCCTGCGCCTCCGCCTGCAACTGCGACGGCGGCTGTCCTCAACACTATTCCCCCAGATCAGGCCGCTCCCGCAAGAGTGGTTGCCACTGCTGGCGCCACTGCTACCCAAGATGACACGCACTCAACCACTATCATCAACAAAGCCGCCGAGAGCACCTCTCCTTTGCGCGTGGTGGGGACGATCGTCTCTGGGACCATCTCCGTTTCCACGAGCACGGCCAGCCCTGTGGCAGCGACAACTAGCGCTGCCGAGTCAACTGCGAGCAGAACACCTTCGGGAAGGCTGGCGGCAACCGGTGGTGCTTCCGTTCTCGCATCCTCTCCTTGTTGGCTGATGGGTGCCGTCGCCTTGGTCGCATATCTAGGAAATTAGGATACGCTATTATGCGTCCATCGGAACTTTTTTTTTTTTTGACCACCGCGAATTTGCATGCTCGTGTGATGCTGTCGGGTTTTTGGGTGCTCGTGCAAAAGTCATGTTGGATGGAGTTGATCGACCCATTGCATTCTGTTCTCGTCTCACGTATATAAGAAGCCAACCACGTGTATATGAGCTGTGCAGTCAGAAAAGAAGAATGAAAGCCTGCACGGGCATTTTTCCTTGCAAACCTAACAGCATCATCGCCAATACAAACTTGGAGGTCAACCTTTAGTACCTAGAGGAGTAGTAGAATCATTGGAAAGTATGGGAGTACGGAGTAACCCGGGGTGACGGTGAAAAGGACACGGGTGAACCCGGGCCTTGGTCTTGGAACCGACAACTCGCCGCTTTTAGCCTAGCCGGGCGCAACAAGCGTTGCAGTACTTGAACAAGCACTGCCAAGGCATCCTGGTTCGATCCACTTTTCGGAAGACAACATCTGCAGTTGATAATTTATATTTGCCGTTAAGCTATTACTGACTCGTAGACCTCTGTACTCTGCACTTGGCATAGCATAATCCAATCTCCACTGTCGTCGACGATCAGGGTTCCTATTTAGGCGGCTAGAAGATAATATTCCATGCTGTGTAGCTCACAAATGTGTGACCGCCCAGTCATCGGGAAGTCTATAATCTGGCGGCAGGCGATACTGTCCGTGGCAACTACCGGGGCCTGTGCAGTGTTCAAGATCGCAACGCCCATACAAGCGGCAGTAGCACTCGTCGGCGCGCGGGCATGCTAGTGCATTGAGCCGCTCTAGGTCGACACCACTGTATGCACCAGGTGACGAATTCTGGCCGTTGGATTCACCGTGCTTTAGGAACAGAATGTGCCACACGTATGACAAGATTCGGCCTGCGACGCGGTCGTCGCGCGGTGCAGCATTGCTTCTTCGCAACCGCTTATTGGTACCGCTGCCGCTGCTTCCATCAAGCAGCCACTGTCGCAAAGCGACATACTCGTCACGAGAATGCTGCCACACACGATCGCGCGCAACAACAAACTGCGCGCAGCACTGCGCGCGAACAGCATGAGTGCGACCTAGATGTAATTCCCCACCGCCTGTGGCCGAGGCATAGTCATCGCCACCAAACAGGGCCGCGAGAGCGCGGGGCAGCGCCGTATCTGATACCGCGCGGGCGCTCCACGGCTCCAGCATAGCCTGCAGAGACGTCTCCAGGCTACCTTGCGGCGGCGCCGAGCGAGGACATGTGCTGACGCTCCAGTCGCAACGCAGATTGTGGTATCCCCATGGCGCGAGCGCCGCAGACACATTGAGCGCGGCAAGCAGGGCTGCGTTGTCGTAGTCGGGCGCATCGTTGTGCCAAGCCCAGCGCGAGCCATGCACGAACACCGCACCGGCCTCTGGGATGTGCGCATAGTTGTCAATTAGGAACGTTAGATATGCCATCGCCTCGTGCCCGCGATTCGCCGGCACTTGTAGATGCACTGAGCTCGTCTCGGCCGGCGCGTCGGCCGTGTAAACGCATAGGTGGTATAGGTTGGCCAACGCATCGAGCCAGGTGGAATCGCCGTCCATTGCGACTCGTGACACGACTAATGCTGGCTTTGAGCTACCTGCCAGGCCGGGACAGATGCCGCGAGCCTCGGGCAGCGTGGCCGAAGTAGTTTTGTAGCGAATTTTGGTCCATGCGAAGGTCTTGTTGTTTGATTGGGGACGGTTAAGGAACAGGAGAAGCAACAGTATGCCACCGAAGAAGGCAAGCTGTACGAGAGATCTCCGCGTCCTCCGTCTCATTTGGAAGCTGCCCTTTCATTCTGCTGCTGGTGAACATTATTGACAAGAACTCGAGTATTCTGACATTAATATTATTTCCAAATTTCGATCGACGCAAGCGCGGCCCCAGCGGCGGAAGCGGGCGGGCCGCATAAAAGAAACTCCGCACCGGGAAGGGTCATGTACCGATATTAATATGAGTGATATAAATCAATGGAAAGCGCCGACGGAGATGTCTCGGAGGAAGATACCGATACTGGAGTGGGGCTTGACTTCGCAGCTGACTGAGCTGAGAATCACCCATCGACGATCGTTGGCCCAAATGAGGCTATACATATTCCGTCATGTGGATCTTATCCTGGAGCTAAAGCAGCTTTCTTTGAAGCTGATTTCGATTCCATCGATATAGGGAAGCCACTAATCTCAGTGCTTTCTGTGCGTCACTGCGTGCTGCTGTAGAGGAGGAGCTGAGTCATGAAGGTAAATCCAATCAGCTTTCTCGACTCTACCCCGGTTCTTCTGTTGCACTATCCATGGATGTGTAATTGTGTATGGCAATGGATGCTCCAGCCCTGGAGTAGTTAGTCACAGCCCCGTTACTTCCAATGATGGCCACTCACTTTGAATCTAGGCTTTCTGCCTTTTCAAAATCTGTACTGTCATCTTCCATTCCAATCTTCATCACTGCTCTCTTCGGTAGTTGGCTAACCGGATGTAATAATCAAATAAGCTGGGATCTGAGCTTAACGGAGGGTGATTATATTGGCTCGCCTGCGAGCAATTAGATTAGTTAGACAAGAAGATTTTCTTTTGTTTCGGAAGTAGGTATAAGATAGCTACTACCTTTGCTAGCGCTGGTGTGAGAAGCATTCTGCTGGTTAGGGAGACTAGCTGGGGTTGAATTTAAGGAAGTAAGATTTGCGGGTTTTATTTCGTTAGATATATTCTTGTCGGAGTCGAGGCCTACCGACGTTGGACGAAGGTCTTGATGATTGATGATAGTGCAGGGATGGTTGATTGTATCTCTTGAATCTCTTCAGGCGGGAGCCAGGTCTCGCCGTGATGTAAGCTAAGTCACATGATTTGACCTGTAACACGCCAGTGCCTTTACAAATGACATTACAACCCAGTTCAAAAGTCTGTCTCGACTCTCTACAGTGTCTGATTTTCTGCTAAAACTTGATCACTTTAACTAGAAATATTATAATGATTCTCCATAATAAGGTATTTTTTATCATTTTTATTTTTTGTCATGAACCTACTTTCCGAGACGTCGCCGGCTGCGGCATGCTCACCTTTCTACACCGGTAATCAGCAAACGCAATTTCCGTCAGAGGCATTCTCTATATAGGATAGTGCTTTTGAGAACGCGACAAGGCTTATATTCCAATGGGTGACTGTCAATGGAGATGGCTTTCCTCCGAGTAAACGTGATATATACAACCGTAAATGGGTAAATGCAGAAGAGGATTTCTCAGGACACTCCATTGTCGATGAGTCTGAGCCTGAGGATAATTCATATTCTAAGTCCTCTTCCCACCAGCATACTCAAGAATGGCTGGCTCATATACTTGTAGCTCCCTCCCACCTTTAAAATCCGCTGGGCTCTGTTAACGTCCGTCAGGGCCTCCCCCTGGCCTATCTTTCTCTAGCCAATTAGGTTAGAGCTTAATAGACTAATCAAGGAGCGTAAAAGTTGGGCAGTTTTTCCCGTATATATAGCTACTCTCGCTGACGCTCGCTCCGCAATGGAATTATTAAACCTATGCCTGGTAGGACCGTAGGCTAATAGCCTATCATTTACTATTAAGGTATGAGTAGAAATAAGTAATAATTTAGTTGCGTTTAAAGTCTCTTATATAGGATTGTATAACTACAGTAGAACCTTACCATCATACTCTATACTAAGAGCTTCTTTCTTAGTGCCTGTGCTTAGCGTCCCGCAGGCCTGGGGGCCTGGGGCGGACTGTTCGGGCCGGGGTGCCAGAAAAGGGAGCCTCGCGAATCGCTGACATCAAAGGCCTCGCGGTCCAACTCTGATGACTCTCATGCATCAGCCTCTGATGCATCGTTAATCTATACCCCTCTGGTTCTCTTGTTTTATGTCTTTCTAATTTGCACATACTTCCGTTCTTTCTCTTTAATTATAGGTATATATACAGTCTTCAGTCGTTCCTGGAGCAGCTGCACATATTACACCTGTGACCTTACGCACAACACGCACGTCGATAGTCCACCGGGTCAAACTACTAGTTTCAATTTACGGCCCTTTCCTGCTCCTCCACCACACATTATCATGTCTCGGCGATGAATAAGCGGCTGAACAGTTCTCTGACTGCAGATCTCGTGTGATTGAGGCTTGATCCACTCCCAGGTACGTTCTGTCCTGCCTTGCGTGCATATTCCCGCTCTGTCCCTACCGCTCCTTTCCTTTTCCTCTCTCCGCCTACAAAATAAGTGGCTTTTTCGGCGTCAGCAACCAGGTCGTGAGGAACTATTGCTGCCAGCTGCAGCTTGTTTCTTAGTTTATCGGGAGCCCTGCATCCTGTCGGCTCCTTGCCGCAATTGCCACCGCTTCTTCAGCTGCATCTTAAACCTGACGCTTACACCTTTGTCTGTCACTTCCGGGTATCTACTTCATTGTCTCTCTTTCCTTTTTTTGATAGCAAGATCTTCGATATGGCCCGCTTTGGCCGGGCCAAGAAGAAGGCAGCCAAGGCAGAAAAGGTGGTTGCTGACTCGAATGTACATGTGGCAGACGTCCCTCGTGTCCATTTGCCTCATGTGGATACAAGCTTGAACATAAATCAGTATAACGGCTTCATGGATGTCAACTCGTTAGAGCAGCAGAATGGGTCTGTTGCTGCCGAGGCCCCCACAGGTTGGTTTTATCCGTTTGCCGCTTACGGTCGTTCGAAGCGTTGGATCGATGCTGACCTGTCCGTTTGTTCGCCTTGCAGAAACCACCCTTCCTCACACTCCTAACCCCCCAAATGGCGATTCGTCGAATACCGAGTGGTCCTCCGCGGTCGGCCACGCAGCGACTGGGAAATCTGGTCGTGTCATCCATAATCTGCAGGAGGAAATTGCCCGCTTGACGCGCGAGTGCACTTTCCAGCGCTCACGTGCCGATGAAGCGCAGCGAACCAATGAAGCCTTGAAGGAACAGCTACAGAACACGGTGGACCGTCTTCGAAATTTGGAACAAGCCAACGAGGCGAACCTCAACTCGATCGTGCGCAAGGATAAGAAGATTGAAGAATTGCGGACAGAGATCCTCACCGAGAAAGACCGGCGGCAGCAGGCAGAAGGGGACACGCGAAAGATACACCAATTGATGGCAGAGTCCCGTGACGATTTCAATCGCAAATGTGCCGAGCTTCAAGAGATAGCCAACCATACCCGGACGCAGTACGACGTACTCGCCAAAGCGGAACAGCGAGAACGAGGGGAACTTCAAAAGAAGTTTAAGGCAATTCGAGATGAATTCCTTGCTTTGAAAGCCGAGAATGACAAGAAGGACGTGCAGCTGGAACGGCTGGACGCTGTCATGGCACAGAAGAATCGCGAGATCGAAACGAGTAAGGAAAACTTCGAGAGGCTGTTCGTGGAATACGAAGCCTACAAAAACGAACACGATCAGAACGTGCGGGCAATGATCGAGAACGGCTACGAGAGAGAAGCCAAGTTCGATGCAGCCCTCGCTTCTCTCAAGGAAACCCAAGATCAGATGAGGTGGGTTATGCAGGTTAAAAAGGTTAAAAAGGAAATTAAGGGCTCCGAATGAGGGAGGAACATCAAACAGAAAAAGCAAACAAGCCTCTTAGCTTCAACGATTGCATACCCAAGGATATAACTCGTCGCTAAATGAGCTTCGTGGTGGCTCATCGATCTTTCGTCGGAGAAATGGCAACCTTTTCTGGCTTGACTATTCCATGCTATTTCACGGCCAACGGATGCCGAAGCGGTTCCTTTCCATTGGCATTCCTCGTCACAACGTTACGAACTTGCAGCAGTCGTTGTCCTCCACATCCTCGGTTCGGATTTTTTTTTCTCTGTGGACATTTTCTTTAAGACATAGATACCCTGGGGAGATAATTTATCTGTACGGAGTACCCCTTCCCTGTCACCTTATTTCCAGTGTTTGTCCATAATGGCTGTGATGACTAGACTATGATAGATTATGAAGAAATACAAATCAAAAGCGATGAACTCAAAATATTTAAGCTAACCTGGGATGGTACCATTACCCATGACCCGGCTGCTGCGCCAACCCGGACTCCTGCTTCACTAGGTAATACCTATTACGCTCGTCTGTAAAAGATAGCAAGGTCGTGCATCGCTCTAATAGAGACGCTGCGCGTATCCGGGGTCATTTTCACTTCGTCTATTCGTTCGTCCGTGAATATCCCGACGTCGTATATCACCGCAACGGTGATGTCGCTGCGCCTGTCGCAAGTCATCTTCACCTCGCCTGTTATATTTCTCTATGAATATCCCTTCGGTGGTATCTCGCCGAGCCAGGTTCAATTCACCCTCGCCGACAATACGTTCGCGTATATGATTCCCTTCGGTGATGCAATGCCCATGCCGGATCTTCTTCACTCTTGCCTACCGTGTACCTCGGTGACGTTCCTATTCGGCGGGCTAGTATTTCTACAGCGAGCTCTTTCTCCTTTCGTCTCTTTCTCTCTTCCTTCCTCCCCCACCTTGCTTACTTACAACTCCATCCCCTGCTACCTTCCTTGAGGCTACTCAGTAGTTAGCAATCCTCTACCTTGGTCTGACCAACGTGAGCTACAGCCAAGCAAACAACGTGCGGGTTAGTCTGCATTTGCCCTGCCTTATCTTCTGCTCTCTTGTTCACAAAGCTACCAATAACCCCATCCACTCTGGTTGCATTAAACTCTTCCTAATCAAGTCTCTTTTACCCCTCCTTGTGAACGTCCATTATGGCCACCCACCAGCGACTGACAGTCGCATCGATGTGGGCCTTCGAGGACATTGGGGTGAGTGACAATCCACTTGAAATCTACTATCACAAGAGAACATGTTAACGTAGCGTTGCTATAGGTTGACGAGGTCCGGAAATCTTTTGAGTATTTTACTTCTACCCAGTCCGCATGAAAGAAACCTCATTAAGCTGACTACCTATAGGGAAACCACCACTGGTGCGAACTGTGTCTTTGAATTTGCTAAATCGGATGATGTGAGGCTTCTGACAAATTTTATATCTCCTTTCGTCCCAACTAATAGGCACTGCAGGTTTTCGTCCTTAAGGGAAACATCGATGGTACTGTCACTACGGCCTTTGGTAAGATCGTTTCGGACCTGATTGACAAACAGAAAGACAAGGACCTTCTGGATGTAAGTTGTTCCTTCTGTTCCAGAACAAACACCAGGTCTCATGAGCTGGCTGCTGATAATAAATCCTAGATGCCACGAATCCGTCCGCTGAAAACTTCGAGTCTGCCTGCCATTCACGAGGGCCAGTACGAGGATGACGCAGGTATTCCTGGCGCGAATCCAGCAGTTAGCCTTTTAGATGAGGACTCTGAGGAAGAATTGGTCTTCCAGGGTCTCGGTCGCAGCATGAAGACCTGGTTTTCACCAAAGGGAGGTCTAGGTTGCTTTCATTCTGGCTTTCGTGAGATTCTGGCAGTTGTTGCGACCGAGACTGGCACAGAGATCTCGGTGATGGACAACGCCAAGGGGATTCTTATCTCTGGAAAGAATGGAGATGATGTCCATGATGCGTTTGCGAAGCTGACCGTCCTTGAGCCGCCTTTGGTAAGTCTACATCATGGCTACTCACTGCTTCATGCCTCAACGACGATCGGGACTAACTTCCATAGTTGTTGGTCAAGAACCCTTTCGTATTCAATATGATTGGTCCCCTTACCAATGAGGATCATGTTACATTCCACCTGCGCAACTATAGCACTGTCAATTCGGTTGCGCTACGACGCATTTTGACTGATTTCAATCTGCCTTCGAACGTCGGCCTATCTCAGATCTCGGTTACCGTCCTCTATGAATTCAATCCTGATATTCAGAACTATGATCTGCCACCGAATCTTCGTGATCCTCCTCAAATTGGGATTGTGCCTGGACCATCACGCCTTTGGACCGGTTTCACCTTCCAGGAGATTGGCACGATGGAGAATTTTCAGGATATTGGCACAGTCGTTGAGACAGATGGCCTTCATCCCTTCAATTTGGCTTCTGGAATGGTTCACCAGTATTTGTCTTTCGAGAAGGCCACACAAGTTGAAGGCTGGGTTGAAGACGGTCTTGAACAGGGATCAGTCGGGCCTTCTTCGGAGCCCAATGAACTCGTGCTCTCCATGCCGGCTCCTGAACCCGCTACGTCTATCTCCCAGTCCAAGAAACCTTCCGGAATCAAGGCTCGTAAGCCAGTTTCTTTTCCGACAGACAAGGCCTTGGTAAAGGCTTCAATCCCTTCCAACGGCCAGATTGTCTCTCAGAGCACATCTCAGGCTTCTGTCAAAACTGCGCCAATGAACACCGTCCCTCCAACTCTAAACAAGAAATGGAAGATGACCTACAATCCTGAAACCGGCTCTCGTGAGGATGCTGTGAGCGGTGCAGCTGTTGTCAGAGATCAGGCGACAACAAATGAAGTTTCCGGCACATCTCTTGTCTCAACCAAACCTCAGGCCCCAGAGAACGGGGTGCGTTCGCTCCCTGGCTTCGATCCAACGAAGTATGGACGCAAAATGCCTGTGAAGACGCCCAGGAACAAGCAACAGGACCTCCTGGAAATGCTTGACCCTTCACCTACTATTACCAAAGGCAATCTCACTGTAGCTTTCGATCAGCCTGCTCTGACGCCCCAGAGATTGACTTCGGGCGGCTTGGAGAATCTTTTGGTTCGTCCTGAACACGGGGATCTGGCCACTGATTCGGAAAAGGCATCTTCAGATCGAGAGCACGCCCATACCAATAGTCTAATTTTGTCTTCTCGTTCTGCAGATATCGAAGCGTCTCCGAAAACGGCACCTTCCACCGGCGATTCTTTTGAGGATTGCCATCACTCTTCCGATAACGGACCAGCTGACTATTTGTCTGACCTTGCAACCTTGGAGGAAACTGACGTACAGGCAGAGAATTCTAAGTACGTCCCGAAACCACTCAGACCTGAGAATAAGGAGAAACTTCTCCAATACCTTGGACGGGTGGCAGCGGACGAAACGGCTTCTCGAGAAATTCATCGCAGCATGTATCACAAGACCGGGAAGCCGATCGGAAGCAGCTCAGCTTCTGAATTAGAGGCTTTGCGAGAGGCCATACTTCGGGGGGCGGCGGTTCGTCAGAGATCAGGACCTACTGCATGCAAGGGAAGGCTGGAAAAGAACATGGGAGACAAGATTAAGGAACTTTTCAAAGGATTGAAGCCGATCTTGGATGCTGCTGAGTTCTTTCCCGGTGCCCTGACTCTGGAAGTCCAGATTGGGCTCGTCGCCATTCCAATTCTTCCGAAGACCTACAAGAACGGTGGTATTAGCTTGAACGAATGGAAACGGGTTTTCCAGCCTCGTAATGGCCTGCCCGCCCTATCGACGACTTTCTACAACAGGCTCACCTCGTCCGGCACTGATATCAATCACATCCTGGACTTGAAGACTGTCAAAGGGGAAAAGACGGTCTGCCTGTTCACCCAGGATTGCGCTGACTCTTCTGTCATTTATGAGTTGCATTTGCGCACGAAGACCGAACAACTGCTCATCGTTTCGATCGATCGCAACGGTAAATATTCACTGGCAACTCCTACACAGCCGCTTGGCGCTGCACATGTACACTTTCCGAAGAACACTTGGGATGCCAGAGTAGTAGTACAAGGGATCATTCAGAATACCGTTGATGACGACGTTCAGCAAGCTATTCAGCATCTTGTCGACAACATGTGGCTGCACTCAGAGGATTCCCTTCTAGAGATCTTTATGGATGTACCTAAGGGAGGTGTAGTCGCGATTGAAAAGGTGCTTCTGAAACGTTCCTCTCGTCACCGGTACCTTGATCCGGATCAGGCCCGTACAGAAGCTTGTGAAACCAACAGGGATAACCAGGGTATTTATCTTCAGATCATGGAAGTCCAAAATTTCATCATCGGCACCAGCACGAAGAAGGACCAGGTTGTGCGAGCCCAGAATTCCTCTTTGTCAGAGATGGCCCAAATTGGACGCCTCTGGTATGAGGTGTCCATTGTTAGTGCAGCCATCGAAACTATGCTCCAGGCGAATGTCGACCTTGAGGTCGGTGAGCGTACCGAGGACTGGCGCAGTGAAGACTTTTTAGGCAACGACCTCGCTCTTCTCCATCCTGATACTATCCACAGTGTTGACTCTCACGGCGACCTTTCCAGCGAATCTCATCTCAGAAGTGTCGCCGCGGCAATCGGAAATGCTGGTCTAGGTGGACTTTTGCGTGTGGCGACAACTATCATTGAGAACATTGACGGGGTCGGCTTTTTCAATGAAGGCCTTGGCCCTCGGGTTGCCTCGGCCATACTCCCTTTCAACGGTTCTACTCTGCCTGGAGCTTCACATGTCTTCTCTTCTATTGGTGGCACTACTGTGCTGAGAAGGGGATACACTTTCGAGGAACTTCAGAGCGTGGGGGAAGTTGACGACAGCGCCAGCCAGGCTGGAGAGACGGTGACGGATGTGCCCGGGGCCGGCGGGCAGGAGACCGGCACTTTCTGGTGATGATGGCGGGCGTCGAGAGGTGGATTTTTGTTTGTGTTTTTCTTTTCATTATTAGTTGCCAATTATCCATACGCTAAAATATTATTAAGTCGTATGTTGGATACACTTCTTTTTGTTTGTTTGTTGTTAGATCCGGGGTGACCAAACGAAGATTTCTCCTTTTGGTCGAGTGGTCTAGAGTCTGAATTCATATTTGTTTTTGAATTTTTTTCTTTCATTGATTGCGTTTCTAACTGGGAATGGCGAGCATATGCCAACCCCGTCCTCTTTTTTTAAGAGAAGGAGGAGAAGTCTGTAGAAGGTAGAAAAAGAGTCTGAGCTGCCGATGGCATATGCTACAGCTAGCTTACTGATTTGAGGGGAATAAAAGGAATTTCTGTGCGCAAATCAACTCCCTATAAGAAAAGCAATGGATTGTTCAGGTGTAACAGTAAAGTATTTAATCAACGCAGAGGACATATAGCCGATGAAAAAAACGTATTTAAGGCTCAACACTTTTATAATAACTCTCATGTGCTGTATGTATGAGAAGAATCTAAAAGTAATGATATCACAATGCCTCTATCCGAATGAACGAGACCCCATATGCAAAGACATGCCAAGTAGATAACCAAAGAACGGGCACCACAAACCAACAATGGCGTCAGTCAGTTTCTCAATCATATCTAGTCGTCATCATCCGGAGCATCATCCACGCCTCTCAACCAAGCTCCTCTCGCATCCACGGCCGCCTTTCGAACATCGCGCTTCGGATCGTCCAAGACAAATTTCAACGCGCGCAACACTTGGCTCTTAACCGGGAGCAGTGGGGATAGTTTCCCTGCCTTGGCAACGACCGGGGCATCCGACGTGGGCGCTTGGGCGAGGAGGAAGAGACACTTCAGAGCCTCGATGCGCAGTCGCGGACTGTTCACAGCAACGGTACCCGGAGCTTCGCCGACTGTCGTGGCCGTCGTTTTCAACAAGCGAGCGACGAGGCTCTGAACGTGGCCGCATTCCTCGATCACGCCGACGCCGTTCTCGCGGATGATGACGGCGAGGGTTTCGAGGGTGGCGGCGCGGACGGCCTGGGAGTCGGCCGTTTGGAGATCCAGACTCTGCAGCAGGAGGGGGAGCAACGTTGGCAGCTCGGGCATCACCAGCACGGGCGAGATGGTGGAGAGGATACCCGACAAGGCCGTCAGGTATGCGGGCTTGATGTGCTCTGGGGCAGCGGAGGTTACGGTGCCCGCGACGTTGACTTCGCGGATGCGGCTGGAGATCAGCGGGACGAGGGTGGTGAAGACGCGCTGCTTCGAGAGGAGGCGGATGTTGGCGCCGTTCGTGGCGGAGAGGACGTCGTCGTCGCTGAGGAGGATGGAGAATCCGCGGGCGGCGGTTGTGCTGGTTGCTTGATCTGAGGATGAGAGAAGGGATAGCAGCGAGGTCAAAACTTGGGTTGTCGTTGGGGCGAGTCGGAGGACGAGGGCTTTCGACAGCCAGAATATCGTGGCGATGGTCTTGGGGCTGAGTGTCCTATCGTCTGTGCCGGGTGGAAGCAGAGAGTCGAATAGCTCGGAAGCGAGCTGCAGGTCGGTCTTGGAGAGGAACTTGTTGACCAGTAGAGCGAGGTGACGGAGAAGGGCGAGGTGAGTGGCGGATTCGCCTTCAACGACTGAGCGTTGGACAAGGTCGCGAAGCAAATCCGAAATGTTGGGGGTGGTGTATGGTAGGTTGGCGCAGTCCTTTGGCAGTCCTGCTAGGAGATATGTGGAGATGATCATCGTCCGCTGGTGATCCTCGCTCATAGACTGGGAGAATGGCACTGGTTTGAAGTCGCTGGCTGGAGAAAATAGAGTGTAAACGTTCTCGGCGACTTCGTCCTGCTTCGAGCGTGGCAGAGATCTCACAATGAGATTGCATAGTCTTCCTAGGGTATCCAGCACAGTGGCATCGTTTAGGATTCTGTTCTTGCCTTTTCCTGATGCCGAAGCTGCAACGTTGCGGCATAGACTGACGACAATCTTGTCATAGTAGGACTCCAAGTTCGGATCCTGATCCATCTTCCTCTGATTCATGACGTAGAGAATGGTGACAAGGATTGCCCTAGGGTATGCTGCCGACCCAACTTGCTCCTTTTGCAGCAGAACATTTAGCTTGCTTAGCAGTCGGCGGACTAGTGTCTCGAAGATGTCCTTTTCGATGCTGATTTGAGCAAGGATTTCGAGTGTTGTCAAATAGTCAACACCGGTTCCCTCGTCGGAATCAGGGAGCGTGGCGACAAAGGCCGGGAACGTAATGTCCATGATCAGTCGCGGCTTGTGTTTTGAAATTTCTGCGAGAGCGCCGATTGCCTCTTTCTTCAAGTCATCTCTGCCCACGGACTCTTCTTTCAAGAGGATCTCATCTAGGTATTGCACGAACAACCCAATCTCATTGTCTTGGAAGAAATCGCGCAGGATGGAGAGTCGCAAGAGCCCCTTGAGAGCTGTAACACGGAAGGATACCTCCTCCTTTGCGGCTCCCATTAAAGCCTGGCTGAAGACATCTGTGAATTGATCTTTGAACTCAAGTAGTGGATTCTCCATAGTAACCTCTGAGTCCCGTGTGGTCCATTGTCCAAATAGTGCAATAGCAGAGTCAAATAGAACCGCAAGGGTCTCCAGAAGAGCCCTCTGTTTAGCGATACCATCCGCTTCCTGGTAAACGGTCAAGAGAGGAGCGACAATAGCCTGTACCATCAGGGTAAATGAGACTGCAGATGCCGCAGAGACCGAGCTCAGGATCTGTTGAGCAGGCTTGGCTTGCTTTTGCTGGGGTTCCCGTAGTTGCTCATTGCACTCTTTTGTGATTGGCCTCAAATATTGCGCAAGAGGTAGCTGTTGGGAAATCTGTACGACGCCTTCAGAGAGGCGTTGGGCAATACCCTGCAGGACGTGGAGAGAAAGCTCAGCGAGGAATTCTTCTTGGACATTGAGAATCTCAAATTTTAGAGCATCCCAGATGGTAATTGAATATCTGGAGACAGTGTCCGGATCGTAGGAGTTGACGCATGCTATCAATGCGTTAAGTGCATCTTTCTAGGAGCTTGTGAGAACGTATATAAAAGTGCAATGGTGTGGTACGCAAGCTCACCTTAACATTGGGAGAGGTGGAGTCAAGTTTATCCAACAATGCCGGAATGGAGTGCGGAGCGAAATATTTCGTTGATGAGATGCAATCCTGCAAACGGTCCTTCAAATCCTGCGAAGTGATGCCATAGGGATCATTTGGTGGAGGTCTGAACGTAATCGGGAAGTAGTTGTACACCGAATCAAAGAGGTGCTTTGGCCATCAATCAATAATAATGCTCAGAATCGGGGGATAGGATAAGAGTACCTCCACATGGTTTGAGATGTCCCACTCTACCATAACCACTTTGAGGATTGAAAACACAAGCATGAGATTGCGAGGGTCCTTCTCTCCAGTCATGAGATCCACTATTCCCACAAGTGATTCATCGCCCATATCACGCAATGCTGGTCCATGTCAATTTCTCCATTCGCATATCAGAGGGGTATCTAACGCGCGATGACGCACCGTGTCGATGATTTGACATCAACTCGTTGAGCAATTGGTAGACTTGGAATCGTTGAGATTGAGACTTGGTCTGAAATTCTTGGAAGTGTTCGAAGATTCTATAACAGAACAATGATTAGTTAGACTTTATGTCCGGCCGTGCCTCCTTATCAGTCCGTATCGCACGCGTCGAAACGCGGACCCCGGCGATCGACAGACTCATAGAAGAACCAGAATAGCATGCACTCACGCTCGTGCGACTTCCTCTGCCAACTCCTTGTGGAAACGATCCAATTTCTGAAGAGTCTCGAGCCCGGCGACAGCGCCTCCATCCTCAATGCGATCGCAAAAGAAGGTAGTTAGAACCTGAATTTGTTGTCGTGACAGGAACTTCGGAGACAGTGCTTTGATGACAGCGGTGAGATAGGAGACGGCTTTGCCTCGTATAAGTGGATCTTCGTCATTGATGTACTCGCCCAGGGACTGTACGACCTCGATCAGGGTGGTCTTCTTGCTCTCGACATCTTAACAACGACAGTTAGCTCCGAAGCATAGGGGAATTTAGACTCGAGGAAGAAAGTACCTTGAGCGACCTTCTCAGCAATGTGCTTGGCCTCCTGCTTATTGTGGTCAACGACCAACAAGAAGGTTTGCAAGGCCGACATCTTGCCAATGAGCCTAGAACACGAGGGGTACGTATGGGACTGTCCCACCTCCGCAGTCGGATCATGACGCTTTTTGTGGCCGGTGCAGACCCTTATCGATAACAGTCACATGATCTGTCACTCCGCATCACGTGTAAGACATGGTCGTTGGCGCTTTTTTGCCAGTTGCGTCATGATCCACCGAGAGAGGGGGAAGGCTTACATTGCATAGCGTAGACATACTTGTATGCGATGATGGTATCCTCGGCCAGGATGAGGAATTTTCTATTTGCCTCTACTATCATTATTCTGTCTATAGTCTGCGCTGTATCTGCGATTTACGGCCTACGTCTTCCTCGTCCTTATCTCAGCGTACCTCACTTACGCCACGAAGAGCGCCTACAGGCCAACAGCGAAGTTAGAAACTGGCTACTACATCAGCAACCTATTATGGGTGATCCCAAGTCTGAAGCTATCATGCCATCGTCGACCGCTCCGGATGAAGATGCCCAGCAACCTGACCAAAAGAAAGGCCCTATCGTCGCCGACGTGCTTCCCAAAACCCGCGGTATAAACATCTTTGCCGGTCTCACTCGAGACTTTGAGCCGATCGCAAGTCGTCTCAATGACGCATCAAAGAACGTGACGATTCTCGCGCCCCGGAACAGCGCCATCCAAGCGCTGCCGCGGAAGCCTTGGGAGAATCCCGCGGATTATGAGCAGCATGGCGAGGCAGAGGCGTACCAGGGTCAGGAAGGGCAAGATCGGGCACAGAAGAACTTACAGCGGTTTGTTGAGGCGCATCTTGTCCCTACCAGTCCATGGAAAAAGGACCAAGAGGTAGAGTCTCTGGCAGGAGGGAAGTTGAGATGGACAAAGCAGTCAGATAAGATATTCGTAAGTCCATTGCTATCAGTCAACCGCGTCTGGCACATATTGACATCCTACTTTAGATCCAGCCTGGTAACATCGAAGTCGACTCGATTGCCCAGCAAGTGTCGAACGGCGAGGTCTGGATTCTCAACGGCGTAGTCAATTACGTTTAGACTTTAAAGCGTTTTTCCTTGATTGATTGATGATGATTTATGAAACAAGACAACTGCAACAAATACTTCGATTTTTCTGAGTCCTGTTCACGATAACCTAGTAATTGCTGAACATATGGTTCAGGAGATAATATCTCGGTTAGGACGTTTTGGTATAATATGTATCTCTGAGATTGTGCACATAAGCTTCTCAATTTGACTCTTGACTCTTCGCCAATTCTAAGGATAGCTTCCATTCTAAAATATAGTGCTCATAATTGTATCTTTTTGGTCCTCCCACAGTACATGACCCGAATGGTAGCCATGAATCCTGGGCTGGCTTTCCAAGAAAAGGATTCAAAAAAAAAGTACATAGTGATGGAGAAGATCTCGTACATAAGTCATTTGGGTCCTTTAGAAACCCTCATTCGATGCAAGATTATGCAGGATTCTCTCCTCAACACCGTCAAGGATGCAGAAATGCTCCATGACCTCTAGGTTCTCGGCCTCACTCTGATATAGTTTATCAGGATCTTGACCAGGCTGGAAGGGGTTGATTCCTGCTGCAGGGTTCATGCCACCCATTTGTTGGGCCATATGATTTGCAGCTGAAGGTTGCAAATCAGTATAGCTGCCCAATGACAGAGCATCGGGGGAAGGAATGGAATGATGAACTAACCGTTATCACTTCCTAGAATAAATCCAAAAACAGACTGAAGACCGAACAAGTTCAAGAAATACCACGAGAGACTGGACACCCATCTCACATCCAGATCACGAGTCATGACACCAGATTGGAGCATCGACTTGAAGCGGATCGTAAGGGGGAAGGGCAATTTCACTATTGCAGATACATCAGCGCCACTGCGTATGGGCTTGCATAAAAGCTATGGAAACCTACAAATGACAAAGCCCGAAAAGAACGCGTTGATCCAACTCATGATCAAGGTTTGCGGGATCATCATCATCATGTTTCCCTTCAACATGCCCATCATGGCTTCCATGCCCGCGGGGTCCGTCATGGGATTCGCCGGTGGCTGGCCGCGGTTACCGGGGTCCTTGAGAAAGGCACCACTCTGATATGCGGAGACCATATAGTTCTTGCGTTTCTCGAAGGACTCTCTATCCAGAACGGCGGAGGCATGGTTGCGCAAGTTCACACCGCGCAGGAGGGCGAGGCGCTCTCGGGACTCAGCCAGGGTAGACGCGGGTTTGGGGGGTGTGTTCATCAAGACAGTCGCATAGTGGCGCAGGATACCTGTCAGTATCTAAGTAAAAAGATTAGTTTGTAGCAATGAGATTGCGACTTCATGGACCAAGAAGCCATACCATTACAACTGTAATGGGGAACAGGATCCAGTAACTATTGAGGATTCTGTCAGCATTGAGTCCCCTCGGTCGCAGGTTGACAACTCACAATAGAGCCGGATCCCGGAGGATAGTCTGCTCGACCCCTTGCACAGCCATTGTGGGCAATACAGTCTAGCAATGAAGTCGTGCCGCTGAATGTTGCGAAGAGAACTCGGCGGTGCGACGCTGGAGGTTGAATGGGGATTCGGGGAATGATGTACTGCCACTAGCGCTGTGTCGCAGCCTTAGCTCTCTTTCTCCGCGAAAGGGACAGCTCGCCGCAACTCCCTCTATTGACCTGTCTCGGCTTTCAATATTGGAGAAAATATTCATCTTTTTTCTTTGACGCTCTGCCCTGTGAGACTGCATAAGAAGTCTATCTGAATAACGAGGTCTTTTTATTTCTCAATGGCGTCTACAGCGGCACCCAAGGTGCCTGTTTACTCTGTCAATGGTTTGTCCTATACTCCTCCGCCATAGCTGTTGAGATCTGCGTCTCCCTGTCATTTATCTCTCTTTTCAAATGACTCCTGGGATATCTTCTACTGTTTGATTATATTGTGAGGTATCATTGCTCATGATGCAATTCTTTAGACCTGAAAACAACCACCGATGACGCCCTAGCCCCATACCTCACCACCCTCCCCCATCCCTTCACTTTCACCCAAGACCATTCCAAAACCAACGTGCGCTTCGCTCTAGGCTACACGGCCGTCTCAATTGCCGCCTTCACATTCTATGCCGACCGCAAGCTCGGCTGGGAAGCAACACGGTCCACATGGATCCTAGCAGCCGTGTCTGTGTACTTCGTTCTGAACACCATCCTCACATACTGGATCTGGGCCGTAGAAGCCGGAGAGGTGTTCCGAGGAAAGAGGAAGACTGGCGAGACGGTAAGCTCAGCATCATCAGTCAGGTCAAGAGTACAAGTTGAAGCTCACGCGCGTTACAGCTCTCCATCCGCACCTCAGTCAAGAAACACTCTCCACTCTACAAAGTCCACATCAAATACACATCTCCAACGAACAAGGTTCTGCAAGAGAAAGAGTTCGAGGCAAAGCTTACCAACTGGTTTTCTGCGGACGGCGTGTTCCACCCCAATCCTCTTCGCAATTGGCTATCAAGCGAGGTGGAGGTCCTGCGTCTTGCTGCGAAGGAGAACGAGAAGAAAACCGGCGGTGAGTCGAGTGTTGTAGGAGCGGTGAGTTCTTAGGATATATCGTGGTCTAAGAAGAGAATGTAGTTGAATGTGATATCTATGTTCAGAAACTCTATGTAGGTGGATGCCAATATCCTATGGAAAAGCAAAAGTGAAATGTTCGGCCTGGGTATTTATCTCTTATAGCAATCAAGGCACCAGTTTATTGTTTCCGAAAAAAGTGAGTTGGATAGGGATCCATTAATTATAAATGTGCTTCTTTGAATGATGCTACCGTGGGCTGTAGACCTCGGAAACCTGGCAATATATATATAGCTAATCTGTGCATTTCCTGTATCATCCCGAGTAACTTCTCTATAGAAACGCTCACTTATATGTACTCTTAAGGCTCCTCTTCAAATGGTGGTCACGAAGTATATAGAAAGAACATAATCTATATCGTCTTGAAAATATCGTAAGATGGCATTAGGGCTCATCTTTGAGGAAATCTATAGGTCACAGGTAAATCTTTCTTTTTCCAACCCTCCGTTCTAGATCGTCTCGATAAGCGCCATAAATCTATGAATTGGCCTCAAGAGTGCCAGGTCTCTCGGTAGCTGCTGCAGGTTTCACATCATCCAGTCTCTTGTTTTGGATGAGTCTCTGTATCACACGTATGTTAGAAGGGTGATCTTGTCGGATATACATTACAGTTGAATAGGCATGTGACTGGAACTTACCAGAAGGTTTCTCTGCAAGACGACAATCGTCACCTTTCCAATAGATGGAACGAAGATCGAAGCCTTCTCCTTGACTTCAGGACCGAAGTTCTATTATAGTCATATTAGCAGCTTGTACCTTTGGGAGAGCCCGCCTTGCAATGTAGCTTACCTTCTCACTGGAGAAGTTGACACAGACAGCACCTTCTCTCAAGAGGCTTGTGTCAAACTTGTACTTATCCCCAGGGACACCAGTGATAACAACATCACACAAGGGTGCGGCATCCTTGACGGTCCATCCCTCCAGATCAACAACTTCATGTGTGTGTTTCCTCAAACCCTCACCACGAGTAAATTTCTGGACACCAGTGATATCCACGCTATACACGCAAGCTCCGTCGTTCGCCAACAGAGCAGCAAGGGGTCTACCGACAACCTCCGAGCGGTTGACCACACAGATGGTGTGTCCAAAGAGTCTGTTACCATATGGCAGGATGGTGTTGTAGATGTTCAGGTATTCGAGGATCTTAATAACGGCGAGCGGGGTGCAGGGGAGAATGGACTTCTGACGCTTGGTCTCGGGGTCTAGGAAACGGATGTTCTGGTACATGTTGAAGATGTAACGGTGGCTGAGACCCTCTACGTCCTTGGAGACATCGACAATCTGCTGCAAGTACTGGTCTTGCCGATTGTTGAAGATGGGGTAGTATACGATGATGCCGTCAACGTCCGGGTCGACATTGGCAGCGAGGATGGCCTCTTCAATAGCGTCGCGCGAGACCTCACGGAGGGAGTATCTGAATCCACTGTAGATGCGAGAAGAAATAACTACGTTAGCTACGAAGCAAGCAAAAGTTACTCTCGAAGCAGTTTGCGCGATTCCTGAGTAGCTCCAAGATCGGGATTTGTCGCAAAATGGAAAAGAAAAAGTCTCATGGAGAGAGGAAAAGGCCAATTGACGCAAATAGAAGCAAATGCGAATGAATGCTCACTTTTCTTGACAAGTCTTCTCCGTCCACTGGGCGTACATGAGCGCCGCGGGGTCATTGTTTGCCAGAAAACC
Organism: Hamigera avellanea; assembly: GCA_027569715.1. NCBI lineage: Eukaryota > Fungi > Ascomycota > Eurotiomycetes > Eurotiales > Aspergillaceae > Hamigera > Hamigera avellanea. The sequence goes on along the minus strand of JAPDKU010000046.1, from coordinate 16,530 downwards.
CACGAGGTGAGGGGGCTTCTCGAGGGTCTTCACGCCTTCCTGAACCTCTGCGAGCAGGCGATTCGCAACATTTTTGGCCAGCACAACCTTGCAAGAGGCTGGCGCAGAGTCTGCAGTGGTCGCCATCAGAGCAGCAGTAAAAAAACTAAATAAAGAGTGGAGAAGGAACTGAGACTTCGGGGAAAATCGAGGAGTGGCTTTGGATGAAAATTTGGTACAAAATGACTCCTCGCTTATCGATAACAGATGCCGCATCCGGCCCACCAGCCGCGGTTTCCATATGGAGTCATAGTAGAGTTAGGAGGTACTCACAATGAAACACCCATAGCCGTCGCTGCTTTTTCAATCCTTTGATCTGGAGGATAAGGTTTATCGATGTGTGACCCTTCACATATAATAATACACGACAATCTCATCCATCAGATACCGACGCGAGGGGTTGATTTTTGGCCATATTCTACATTCGAAGAGATATTCGGTAGCGGCGTACTGGGAGAACGGTAAAGTAACAAAGGAAATCATATTGTGGCTCCGTTTACGCAAAGACAAAGAGTCAGGATAGAAAGACAGAGACGGCATAGTACAGGATTTCCCCCCTTCCAAGCCCTGTCCTCTTTGATGCGCGAAAGATTCTAGACGTACAGGATATTAATCATATTTTTGCATGTCCCACCATTCCCCTTCGCCCACGTAGCTACGGGTAGATCAAAGTGCAAGACCAGAAGAATTTGGACTACACATTCCCGAGGAAGTGTCTCTGACCAGCCCGAGCAGTTGAAACAAAAGAAAAAATAGTGGTCTCAAATTGTACAAGCTACATCTATACACATAGAGTCAGGAAAAAACATTACATGGTGGACTAATCACCCGAATTGTCTTTTGCTCACCTATGCGCTGAAGGACTTGTTGAAGGCACCAACAACTTCCTTGAGCTGAGCCTCAAGCTCCTTGCTGACCTGGCCCTCCTTCTCAATGGTCTCCATGATCTCGGGGTGGCTGCTCTTGAGGTGGCCAAGGAACTCGTCCTCCCACTGAAGGATCTTGCCAACGGGGATACGGTCAAGGTAACCGTTGACACCGGCGAAGATGAGGGGAACCATCTCGTTGACGGCCATGGGGGAGTACTGCTTCTGCTTGAGGAGCTCAGTGAGACGCTCACCACGGGCAAGGGTCTGCTTGGTGGAGGCATCAAGATCGGAACCGAACTGGGCGAAAGCAGCAACCTCACGGTACTGGGCCAAGAAAAGCTTCAAGGAACCGGCGACCTGCTTCATGGCCTTGACCTGGGCAGCGGAACCGACACGGGACACGGACAGACCGACGTTAATGGCGGGACGGATACCCTTGTAGAAGAGCTCAGCCTCCAAGAAGATCTGGCCGTCAGTGATGGAGATGACGTTGGTGGGAATGTAGGCAGACACGTCACCACCCTGGGTCTCAATGACGGGAAGAGCGGTGAGAGAGCCACCACCGTGCTTCTCGTTCATCTTGGCGGCACGCTCAAGGAGACGGGAGTGGAGGTAGAAAACGTCACCGGGGTAGGCCTCACGACCAGGGGGACGACGGAGCAGCAGGGACATCTGACGGTAGGCAACGGCCTGCTTGGAAAGGTCATCGTAGATGATGACGGCGTGGCGGCCGTTGTCACGGAACCACTCACCCATGGCACAGCCAGTGAAGGGAGCAATGTACTGCAGAGGAGCAGCCTCGGAGGCAGTAGCAGCAACGACGATAGAGTACTTCATAGCATCGTTCTCCTCAAGGGTCTTGACGAGCTGGGCGACGGTGGAACGCTTCTGACCGACGGCGACGTAGATACAGTACAGCTTCTTGCTCTCGTCGCTGGTGCTGTTCCATCTCTTCTGGTTAAGCATGGCGTCAAGGGCGACGGCAGTCTTTCCGGTCTGACGGTCACCAATGATCAACTCACGCTGACCACGGCCAATGGGCACCATGGAGTCGACACACTTAAGACCAGTCTGGACGGGCTGGTTGACGGAACGACGGGGAAGGATACCGGGGGCCTTGAGCTGAGCACGGCGCTTCTCCTTGGTGTTGATGGGGCCCTTGCCGTCAATGGGGTTACCGAGGGCGTCAACGACACGGCCAAGCATCTCAGGGCCGACGGGGACATCAACCTAGGCGAAAATGAGCACATTGTCGTTATGACGCTTCCATATCAGAAACTTACGATCTCTCCGGTACGCTTGACGGTCTCACCCTCCTTGACGAGACGGTCAGAACCGAAAAGCACGACACCGACCTGGCCGGCCTCGAGGTTCATGCACATGCCCTTGACACCGGAGGCGAACCTAAGTACACGTTAGTCTCTATTCCTACAATATATAGCCGGATATATTGAAGTCACGTACTCGACCAGCTCCTCAGCCTGGACATTGGTCATGCCATGGACACGAGCGATACCGTCACTGTTCACACAAGCATTAGCTGATGCTGGCTTTTGATTCAAGTTGCGTTTTTTGATGTTTTTTGCCGACGAAATGAATTTTTCGTCTCGGGTATGGCGTATACGTACCCGACGGAAAGGACACGACCGGTCTCAGCGAGACCAGCCTCCTCCTGAACACCGCGGATTCTCTGCTCAAGGATCGAGGAAACCTCGGTGGGAGAGGCCTTAGCCTCAGCAGCGTAAGAACGAACCTGCTTGGAGGCACCAGCGAGGGGGCCGGGAACAGCCGCGCGAACCTGCAAGACACGCAAAATTTGTCAACGATAGGACAACGAGGCAGAGACGCGTCGAAGGGTTCGAAAACGGTATTGCGCACTCAGGAAATGGCATCGAAACACCGATTGAGCCATATTCCGAGATGGAAACGTCCTAGTGGAAGAGATGAGGTTGACCTAGGTAGGGATGAACTCACCGAGGCGATGCGGCCAGTGGCAGTGGCAGCCGCAACGGTGCGGCTAGACTGCCGCAAAGCGTTTCTGAACATTGTGAATGTGGTTCAGAGAGGTGGGAGAATGGTTTCTCTGAAGGAGAGACGTAATTGGGGAGAGGGAGGTCGAGAGGAAAGGATTGTGGATGGATGGAAGGAGAGCTTTGTCGTCGGGGTTGGGAGGATTCTCAGGACGACACTAAGCCTAGTTTGCCGAGCCTCACCAACTCGGGCTCCGAAGCCGCCCTAGTGCGTACACGGGACCCCGTTTCGTGCCAACCCACCCCAGGGCATCGCACGTTGATCCATCGCATCCCATCAATTGATGCTATTAATTCGGACTTGGTATCTAACTATCAAAAAGTTCTACGTCTATGCTTTCCATTGATCCCCATTGAGGGTGGTGTGTCGGTCCTAGCTGGGAAGCTCTCTCCCCGGAACAATAAATCTGCCTTTCCCGCTTTTGTTCATTTTCTCGGATCTGCGGATACTAGCTTACTCAGGTGCATTTTCGTCACAGCAACCACCGTGTTCAATGTCAGGAACCTGCCAGCCTGCCAGCTCTCTCCCGCGTTTCCGCCAGTCCCATACCGGACACTACTCGGCCCTTCTCTCCAGTGCTCGGTAAAGAAATTTGGGCAGTACATCAGGACATATTTCAGAATAGACATTCATAATCATTCATGGGATGCTCCTTGATTTTTCTCGAGTTTAATTAGTCTTGCCTACATTCGGGTGGCTGGGAATCGATGCTGATTTTTCAATTGGTTCCTCAAACCCGGTGGTATATCGTCAATATAGAGAGCACCACCGGTGTACAGCCATATATTTGATACAAAATAGAAACTCAATCGAGCTAACATACAGGGCAAACCTTACTGATTACTTGAATCGATGAACAGAAGCAGGATACCGATCAACCAAAAACTTTTTTTTTTTCATTCGCTTCGGACTCAATTGCTGATCCCGTCAACAGTTAGTTGCCTTTGTAGAGGCGTGAGAGCGCTATGATATCATTGCTAGGCTAAATCAATGCAAGGAATTCCAAACCAACGCCGACAAATTAACAATGAAAAAAACGAGAAGCCATGGGGATTTGATCAGCTGCAATTGCCGTACGTGAAGTGAGTGGAGCGCATCAATACCCGTCCACTACTTCCCTAGAGACCTCCAACGGATAGTCTCTTCGGTCCCAATGGAATACGCTCATTTCTTAGCGTTCTGCTTGTCTTTCTTGAATTTAGCGATCTCCTCCCGCACGCTCTTGTCGAACCTCGCTTTCAATTCTGGACGATAACCGAAAAAGAAGAGAATCTCCATCCAAACAAAGAGCGGAGCGAGCAGAAGTGCCTGTACCAGGTTGTCGAGGAGCGCGGGGGCCCTGCCCTCAAAGGCACCGTGACCAACAAACTGTGCCAACCATGAAACGATATGAATTCCCACAGCCCAATAGTTTGCTGTTGCTCCGTAGGTGCTCACGAGGTAGTTCCCATATGCGGCACCGGCAACCACGAGGGGTGCAATGAGTCCACCAGCAACGGGCTCGAGTAGGATGTAGAATATGGCATATATGAAAGCGGCGATGGTCCCGAGGTTCGCGGGAAGGTATTCGTACTGGAAGGCATCAGGTAGGCTGAATAAGGGAGGAGTGTTTGTAGCCTAGGGGTGGTTCGTCAGCATTGGTGCGAACAAACGAAGCCATGGAACACGATACATACCAAAAGAATTCCAGTAAACAACAAAACTGGAACACAGCTAATATGAATAGCAATGTTTACCTGTAAAACGATAAGATAAGCAATTGTCTTAACGATTGAATGAGCGTGAGTAGACGGTGCTTACTGGGTTGTTGTGGTAGGCGCCATACTACAGAATTACAATAAGTAGCAGTTCGAATCACAATATCAATGTAGAGGAGGGGCTTACAAAGAGAAGTTGCTTTTCAAGGTTGAGAGCCATGGTCGTTGTTATTCGACAATGTAGACAAAGATATCAAAACGGAATAATAACGCAAACCAGAGACATCAAATTATCAAAAGACAAAAGAGAATCCAGTGCCAGGTAGATGCAAGAAGTCTATCGAGTGGAGAAGTTGGGCATCTTATTATTACTGGTGACACTGCTCAAAGTCAACCCACTGGCGTAATAGTTAGCATTGGGGGGTTCATGTGCTGCGGGAAGATATTCAACCGAGGGAGCGGGCAATGTCATAAGTATGAGCAGTGCACGCCATAAGACTACTGGAAGAATAATGAATGCTTAGCGGCCATGCAGCAAGCATGGTCACGTGATAATTGCCAGCCGGGTGACCGCGAGATGTCGAACGTTCTGCGCGGTTCTGAGTGCAACTCCAGCAGCTGTTCTTGTCCTCCACAGCAGCCGGCGCCTTGTATCTTGATCTCCAGTGTCATTCTCTCTTTTGTTTTCCAGCGTTTCTTTACCTTTGCCGAGGCGATTATCTACACTTTCCTTGTGTCGGAGATTGTGGGCTGCGACTCGCCCATTGCTGAATCCTAATTTGAAACAGAATTTCCATTCATTCGGTCGCCTTTACGGTCGCTTCGCTACGTTATCTCGTTGAACTCCGTGGCGTATTATTCCATAGTCCACTTATCTCCATTGCCAGCCTTCCTGAAATGCGTTGTTCCGCTTAGACGACTCTGCGCAACGATACGAACACCGGCGTCGCTGATCAGCTTCTTACAAAGAGTAAGGCACGCGAGGGTTCTTGCAGAAATAAAGTCCACCGCATAGGGATAGAGGGCGCCATGTTCTTCCTTAAAGAAGAGACGAAAGTGATTACTCTTCACCCGTCCTATTTTGGACCGAATGTGCGGGAATACCTTATCAATAGGCTTAACGAGGAGGAAGAAGGCAGATGTACTGGCGATCACTTTGTGATCTGTGTGATGGACATGGTGGATATTGGCGAGGGAAGAGTCATTCCTGGAGGTGGACAAGCCGAGTACACAATCAAATACCGAGCAATCATCTGGAAGCCTTTTAGAGGAGAGACGGTATGTTTGAACAGGATTATGGATGGGTTATCATCTGGATGCTGATCCCGACGTCTAGGTGGATGCCATTGTCACCTCCGTCAAGCCCACTGGAATCTTCACTCTGGCAGGGCCATTGTCGGTCTTTATTGCGAGGAAAGTATGTTGAACGGAGTAGACTTTACTCTCTTATTTTCTGCGCTAACGACCACAAGAATATTCCCTCGGACATCAAATGGGAACCCAATACTGTACCTCCCCAGTACACCGACCATGCAGACCAGGTCATCGAGAAGGGAACCAGTCTGCGTCTGAAAATCCTTGGCGTTAAGCCTGATGTAGCCGCGATCAATGCCATTGGAACAATCAAAGAAGATTACTTAGGGTGAGTCGTTTCCTGTACGAGTCGAGATTCGACAATGACTAATGTGTGCGATGCGCTTCTAGACCTCTCTAAGGGGAACGGATGATTATGGGCTGGACGTTGACCAGTACATAAATCAATAACTCGCTCTCATGATCTACCCGAATTATGAACATAAAATACTCGAAAAAGGCCCTCGTCGCAACCATCGCAACAGGGAGGGTGGATGCGCACGAGAACAAGGCGTGCTCATGGCGCTAGTGACAATAAAATGCCAAGCAGTTCAACTCGCTGGATGTGTATGTTCTAAGATCAGAAAGCTGTGGCATCAGCTTTGGAACGCTCCAGGAGAGTAGGCACTGGGCAGGGCAAGACTCTGCTGGAGCTTGCTGTGGAACCGGTCGAATATAGGAGACTGGTATGCTATTTCTTGAAAGAGAAGACAACGTGTGACGAGTTCAGATACTATCAGACATACTGGTCTTGAATAAAATACCATTTGGTGCAAAGGAGTTGATACTGTCTACTAACCATGCACTTTGTACAATCCAAGTCAGTACTGTACCACATACTGGGAGTCGGGACAGCAGTGTGTGTTATTATTGGCAGAGGACTGACTTAACTGGTTTGGGGAATCTGTTTTCAACCGCAGAGAGTCAGAGACGGACCCGTGGCTTGGATAGGCGAGGGTGAAACACTGGTGCGTCTTGTATTGCAGCCGTGCGCGTTGTTTAGCACTGCAGTAAGATTACTGGGGCTACGCAGTCAAACGGGCGGAAGTTTAGTTGGAGTCCGAAAGTATGTTGTTGTTATTTACTAATATTTTGTTTTGATGAAGAGCCGACAGTAGCATTTGCCATCCCCTTGTCCACTTCGCTGCGGACTTCCTTCTCTCGGAACTTCACTTCTAGCTTTTCCAACGAGGCCGCCCCTTCCTCTCCCGTGCGCGTCGCGTCCAGTCGCAAAGTAGAAGTTGTTCCCTCCATTCCCCTGAACTCATTTCCGAGATATTTACCTTCCCTTCCTCCTCTTGTTCTAACTTCTCTGCTCCTCAAGTGCCTTGTCCTGTGTTTACTTCCCTCTTGCGGTTGCGCTAAAAGACGTATCCTTGGTTCGTGGATCCCTGAGTCTTGTATACTTTATTACTTAGGCAATCGCCCCTCCCGTCAGCATCCGTGGTAGCATCTTCGGAACAGGTTTGCGACTGTGATTTCTCTTCATTTGTTTTCTCTCAAAACTCCGCATTAATTGCGCAGGAAAAAAAAAATGTCCCTCAAGGAGGTGTACCACCGATTCCTTGCGGATCCTAGGTCTGTGTCCTTGGCTCCTGATGTTTCTCTGATCTATATCACCACTACAACCACTTTCGATGGATCCGATGCGGTTCTCAACCATTTGTCGCGCCAGCAGCACATTGTGAAAAAGAAGTCAGAGGACATTCTCAGTGTCATTGAAGCCCCTGACTCCCTGTGTCTTGATGTCGAAACCTCAGTGGAGTTTGTGTCTAGTGGCGGGGTTTATCTCCCCCAGCTGGACGATAACTTCCTGGCTGATCGCGTCGCGACATTCCCGATGGTAATCATTTCTTCCACGGCAGATTTTCTCGCGTCCTGTCTAACGTGCTTCGCAGATCCACATCGTTCGCTTCAATGCGCAGAAGGAAATCCAACAGATCAGACTTTACTGGGACCAAGCATCGTTGTTGAAACAAGTTGAGGTCATTGGCTCCCGCAGTCGCAACTGGCCTATTCGCGACGCCAAAGATCAGACACGGCTTATCAAGTCCGCTTTCTCCGCGGTTGGTGTGAATAAAGTTACTCCTTCTGCGCCATCAGAGAACAAGGAAAGCGGTGTCAAAGAGCCTGCAAATCCGGTCTCTCCTAGCAAGAAGCACATCAAGGACCCCTATGCCGCCGAGTCCCTGTTCGAGCTCCTCTCTCCTGGCACCGATCGAACTCAACCCGTCCGCGCTCCTCGTGCCCCCGCATCGGCGAAGCCTGCGCCGCGTGAATACAGCGAACTCTTCGTCGGTGAGGATGGTGACGCCCCCGATGCCACACCGTCGAAGTCCAAAGTTGTCGCTCCCAAAGCAGGCTCCAGCAAGAACTACCAGCGGTCCCGCTTGTTCGATGACGACGAGACCGTTGCCAAGGAGGAAAAGCAGAGGCTGTACAAGACTCATCCAAACAAGTTCGGCCATTTTGATCTTGGAGGTGATAACAGTGCGCGTGAGATCAAGCCGGTGGTTTCCCGCCCCAAGTCGACCCATTTATCTCAGTGGGACTTTGAAGATTTCGTGACTCCAGAGAAGCCCAAGCGTCAGCCGCGCGGTCAGGAGGTTCGGCATTTCGGATGGAGCGACGATGAGGCAGATCTCAAGGAGACTCCGCCGGCTAAATCACGAGCGGTGCAACCTCGACGCGATGCAGAGACCCATTTCCAGCTTACGGATGAGGGCGATGGGCAGAATGGCAAGAGAATCATCAGCTCTTTCCAGAACAAGGGCGTGGGCCTTTACCAGAACCGTCTGTATGACGAGGAGAATGAGCCTTCGCCTGTCAAGTCGCATGATAAGGCTCCGCTCTCGGTTGTTGCCAATGGCGCCCACCGCAAGAAAGATTTTGATAGCCACTGGGTGATGACTGATTCGTCTCCGGCCAATGAGAATGTCAAAGCCGAGAATAAGAAACCCGTTGGTGGTGACCACATGAAGGCTGTCAAAATGATGGAGCCCCATTGGGACACCTACGATGTATCTCCCCAACCTAGCAAAACTGCGACTCTGCCACGTCGTCCCGCTCGCCATGTCAACCAACGCAGTTTTGCCTTTGGGGATGAGGATCTGTAAAACACGAAACTTGGAGATGAGCGCTTCTTTTCTGCGTCAAACATCGGACTTTCGACAGTGTGCTGTCCAATTCGGCTTAATTTCTGATCAATTGCTCCGTCTACGTTGCTACATCTTCGGGATGTGATTGAGATACATTCGTTTACAATTTGAAGAAGGCAAATTGTCATGAGCCACGCAACATCGATACCCTCGAACGAGAACCATTTCTTATCATGGCCGTTACTCAGCTGCGGAGACGGACAAGAAAATTGTGATGGAAAAACAGAATGATAATGAATGAACGGCAAAATCAACCCGGTCGCGCATCTACGACGTTTCCTTTCTACCTTCCGTCATTCATTACATACTTGCGGTTGTGTGTTTTGTCGTCCTGTGAACCCCTTCAGTACCAGTCAGGAGTACCTTGTTTTTTTTATCGTGTATTTTAATGTTTGATATGCTTGATATGTAAGACCAGTGGTGGGCCAAAGAAGTGATGACTCCGTGGGCACCGAGACTGTAATCGATGCTGGGATTTTAGTGTATGGATGATAATTAGTGGAATCAATTGTTTCCTCAATTTGCTCTTTAATATTCTTCCACGTTGCAGGAAATGGAAAGTTTTCATCTTGTGCTAGGACTGCAAACATGACTTATGACTCAGACTATATATTCAATAGGTCGACGTCGATACTTACCAGTGCAATTGTATAGGGGTAGTTGACAAGCAGAAGAAAAGACGGGCAATTGAACTGGAGCCTATATTCCCACTTCATTCAATGCTACGACCAACCCCACGCGACGAACTATGTATATACGATGACCCTCTTTGATATGCTTTTCCTCTCTTCTCAGCTCTGAGGTAGGTCGTTGCAGGAGAAGTAACTCGTCAGCCACGATTTGCGAAGGAACGAGTACGGTGTACGACGCGGACCTTCTAGCGCGATAAGGCGGTTCGGAGATAAAGGTACAACTGCAACGCTATTAAGCTTCTTTCTTCTTTCCATCCACCAACGGTTCGCTTCTGGGGCACCGTAGACTGAGACTGATCGCGCTTAACGATTATCCATCTTCGCAACATTCATAGGAGGATCGGAGGCTATTCTTGAATTTGTTCCCATCCTCTTTCAGGCCAACGAGGTGCTTGGGACAAGGTACGTTTCGAGCGCATCGATGATTGCGGCCCCCACACCCGCCGCTTTGTTTCCAGTTGTTCGCGGGCCTAATCTCCGGCGCAGGCAATTACCTCGACGATTCTCTTCCAGACTTCGACCCGTATTCTCTCTTGCTAGTTGCCGAATCGATTCGCGCTTTCTTCCAAACGAACGACGATCGCATCTGAGCAAAAGCGCTCAAGCGCCCACAAATACTCGCTGCTAGGCGTGCTGACAAAAACCGGTCGAGGATATCGCAGCGACCGGTGGTGTATCCTTCGATTGAATTGTGGGACCTTGTCGACTTGGATTAGGAAGCGACCATCGAGTTCTACATCAGGTATCTTCTGCTTTGGATCGCAGAACGTGACTGCGATAGAGTGCCGAGCTTAGGGGTATACAACGTATAGAGAAGGTCGCGGGCTCAAGATCCGGCTTGGAATATTCGCGGGCGATAGGGGGGGATCCTTTTTTTTTTGTTGATTCAGGAATAAAACAGCTGCGGGGTGCTTGTTCTTTGAATATAGCCCATTCCGTGGCATTCGACTGTACGCGGGACCGTTTGTGTGTTGCGACCGCCCGCCTCAGCTACGAGATCTCCTTTCCGTGTTCCTATTTCACAACATGAGTCCGACTCCACCATCCACGACCTCCTCGAGTGCCAGCGCACATTCACCAGAAGGTCAATTCAGGGTCATTAGGAAGAGAAATCGCGTACCCCTTTCTTGCGCTCCCTGCCGACACAGGAAGTAAGCTTCCTTTTGCTAAGCTTCCCTGCGCTTCTTGGACGCTTTCTGACATGCGAAAATAGGTTAAAATGCAATCGTGCACACCCGTGCGAGAACTGCATCAAACGTGGCGATGCCCCTTCCTGCACCTACGCCCAAGCCAATGCTCGGAAAAAGAGCTCCCCGCTTCAAACTGCCATGAGCTCCCCAGATGATATGCAGAATAGGATAGACCGGTTGGAAAGCTTGGTTCTGTCTCTGATGACCAATGGAGCACAGTCCGCTGGCCCGGCTGCTGCCATGGCTGCCATCTCTGGTCAGAGCAGTGCTGGCTCGACACGAAATCCGAACGAAGTCGATTTGGATGAAGATGGACCCGGAGGCCCAGAAGAGAGTGATACGGAGCAGGTTACCAAGTCCTTCGGTATCATGAAGGTGGACAACAAAACATCGTACTATATCAGTGACGCACATTGGGCATCGGTGCTGAACGATGTGAGTAGTGATTACGGAGGAGTCGATTCTTCTTACACTAATTTTCGCCTATAGATTGCAGAGGTTCGAAATTATTTCACGACACACAAAAAACAATATGAGGAACAAGCGGAGAAGCTCAAGGCAACCAAAGAGAACAGTGACGTTCCAGGTTCAACTCTGCTCTTTGGCGCCATGAAACCGAGCAGCCGGGCCGAAGTTATGTCCTCATTTCCATCGAAATACACCACCGATATCCTAATTGCTCGCTATTTCAATAGCTACGACCCTGCGACCCGTAAGTGGCTCTATATACGTAATGTATATGATGTGGACGGCTTTACTGACCACTTCTAGATATTCTACACGGTCCCACGTTTCAGGCCCAGGTAAATTATCCCCCTCTCTCCAGCGACCGCAACTTGCAATATTAACCAGCTCTATCAGTACAACAAACACTGGGAAGACCCTTCTCAGTCCTGCATCAGCTGGATTGGTATGCTCTTTGCGATGATGCGGCTGGCCATGCTGTCATATCACAGGGAAGGGGATGAGCCACCCGAGTTTCGAGGAAAATCCCTGGATATGGCTGGAACTTTCCGAAATCTCATGGCGCAATGCTTGACATTAGCTGACTACACTAAACCGCATCCGTTTTTGATTGAATCGTTGATCTTCCATCTCCATGGTGATTTCTGCCAGACGAGGGAAGCGGACATCTCGGTCTGGGTGCTTGTGGGCGTCATTGCGAGATTGGCAATGCGGATGGGTTATCACCGCGACTCGAAGATGTTCCCCAACATCACACCCTTTCAAGGCGAAATGCGCAGGCGAGTGTGGACATTTGTGCGGCAAGCGGATTTGCTGTTCTCCTTCCAAGTTGGACTTCCCAGTATGGTGCGCACGGCAGATAGCGATACCGAAATTCCGCGGAACTTGTATGACGATGATTTCGATGAAGACTGCAAGGAGCTTCCGCCGTCTCGCCCCCAAAATGAGCCCACGCCGATTTCTTACCTCATCGCCAAAGCTCGTCTGACGTATGCGTTCGGCCGCGTCATCGAACAAACCTCTTCCGTAAAGAGTGGCTCGTACGATACGGTCATGGAGATTGACGCTGAACTTCGCCGAGCTAGAGACCTGATTCCCGAACACCTGCACATTCGACCCATCGAAGAGTGCCAGCTGGATCCGTGCAACCTAATCATGTCTCGATTCAGTGTGAACAGCGTTTACCACAAGGCTCAGTGTGTGCTGCATCGACGTTATCTCGTTCCAGCGCGCGGTAATCCTCGGTTTACCTACTCAAGACGGACATGCATTGACTCCGCAATGGAGCTTCTCCGCTACCAGTCAATGCTCCACACGGAGACGCGGCCATCTGGCCGTTTGCGCAGTAGACAGAATCGCGTGAGCTCTCTCAGTTCCACCGATTTCCTACTAGCAGCAACCATCGTCTGTCTTGATCTCTACCATTCGCTGCAGCTGCAGGCGGCAGGTAGACCATCCGGCGACACTTACACCTGGGGCGGAGAGCGAAGGGATGAGATGATGGCAGCAATACAGCGCTCTAAGGAAATCTGGGAGGAGCTTCGTGATGAAACTCTGGAAGCCTGGAAAGCAGCAGGCGTTCTGGGAGTTATGCTGGGAAAGTTGAACCTTGGGCTGCCAGGCGCTGACACCGGTGCGGGCGCCTCTGTCTTTGAACCGCAGGATGAAAAGCAGAGCGCAGCCATGACGCTAGGATTACTGAGCAGCGGAATGAGCCCAATGGCCACAGGGCCCTCGACCTTTACGGACCCGACGTTTAAGATGAGTGATGCACCGGTGTCTCAAGGAGGCGTTGGACAAACGGCGGAAATGCCAGGAGCTCCTTCGCCCTTCAGCAGCATGTTTGGGCAGATGCCCGATATGCAGGTGAACTTGGATTGGGATGCCTGGGATAACTACATCCAACATTCAACTTTTGAGCCTTCAAATCAGTGGTGGCCGGCGTTCGACCTGCAGCAACCGCAACAGGCACCAAGCCCTCTGTCTCCCACACGATTGCCTACAGCCCCCAATGGTGCTGTGGATGGGACGCGCTCGACGTCTCGCCTTCCCGGTATCTTCTCACCCCCACCTGGTCTGAATTACGAAGCAAATGGCCCACCTATTCCGGGGCTTTACAACCCAAATCCTGCCCAACAACCAAATAATCCCGCGAGAGGTCAAGGCACTTTGTGAAGCCTCGTTCCATTGACCTCTGAAATTTCTTCTCTCGTTAAATTCTAAGTTTATATAACCCCCTTAAGTACGGTTTTGTTTGAATGACTTCAGGAAAAGCTCACGGTGTACGACGGATATCCAATGGAAGAAATGAAGGAAAAGTTAATTGTGGGATGTATGATATGTGACACTGTCTTACATACGGTATCGCAATTTTCTGTGCCCAAGGGATTATTTTTCATGGCTTCGATTCGTTTGGATCATAGATGACTTATCACTCTTTTCTGTGTAGTGGCGATCTATATACATTGATGTCTTGACGAGGTTTTATGGTGCGAATTGACTTGGCCTACCGAAAGCGGGTAGACAGGATCGTCTCTTAGATCTCAATTCTCCCTTCTCCATTCCTTCTCTTTCATGCGATTCTGCTTGAGGTAGCGGACGCTCTGATGATGATGTCGATCCTACTTCCGGCAGGATTAGCTATACAGGACTTGCCTGTTGCGCCTTTAATGAGCAATGCCAACGTTGGAAGTTCTTCCATTAAGACCTTCGTCCAAATAAATAGCCCAACTTGTACCATGATAACCCCCATGAAAGCATTGCAGTGGAATCGTAGAGTCCGGAATACGCGGTGTCATCTTTGTTACGCTCGTATTTCCAGTATTGTTCTGGGCCTTCAGTCTCACAATAGAGGTAATAGGGGTTATACCGAAGAAGGAGCAGACGGTATTGCATCAACATTGTCATGGGATATAGGCCTCGGGCGCCTATTGCAATTCTTTTACGGCTGTACCATTACGATAGGAAGCGTCCACAATTTCTTCCTGAGAGGTGACCTGGTCTGATGGATCGAATTATTGGACTTTGTCACGTGATGCGTCACGCTGCCAATTGGAAGAAGGACGGTTTTTTTCTCGACTTCGGTCCGGTACCTAGTTAAGTAGCATCGCCTTCTGTTTCATTTTTTTTTCTTCTGAATTATCACACCCTTTCATTTTCTTTTCAATAATCATCAAAATGTAAGTCTTAAAAATTTGTCTTACCTTCTCTGACACTGCATCGATTCGTATTAGGTTGATTCTATTCTACTAAGTCATCTTGGATCACTTCGGTTGCTAACCTGGGACACCTGCAGGCATTGCTTCAGAAGAGCCGCTGTTCGCCTTCTCTCGTCCCCGGCCGCTTTGTCGGCGAGACAGAGATCGATTGCTCCAATCACTCCTTCCTCGATCAAACCCTTCCAGGCACAACGCTTCGCGTATCAGCGCAGATGGGCGAGCGACGTGCCCCCAACGCAAACCGAACAGGAAAAGAATGAGGCCTCAGCTCCAGCCGACCAGGCCGATGAAAAGACCGTTGAAAATGCCGTGAACTCGACTGCGGCTGACGCAACCGCGACAGAAGCCAATGAAAAGGCCCTTGAAAATGCCGAAGACTCGACTGCGGCTGACTCTACCAAGCCAGAAGAGGTCCCCGCCACAGAGGCCGATGAAAAAGTCATTGAAAATGCTGTCAACTCGACTGCCAGCGTCTCTACCATGCCAGAACAGGTCTCTGAGACAGTAGCCAGATCTTTAGGACGTGACACTCGGCCGCCACTGGAAGCTAACGAGACGCTCTACATTGGAAACCTTTTCTTCGATGTGACTGCCGAGGATTTGAGAAAGGAGATGGAGAAGTTTGGTGTTGTGGAAAGGGCCACGATCATCCACAATGATCGCGGCATGAGCAAAGGGTAAGTCGTGCTTGTGCCTCTCACCAAACCGAAGAAGTTTGTACACGTTGAGCGAACGGAGTAAGCTAACCGAACTTGCACCGTCTAGATTCGGCTACGTTACCTTCGACAGCATCGCATCCGCCAAGCATGCCCAGCAAGAAATGAACATGACGGTCTTCGAAGGACGCCGTATTATCGTGCAATTCGCAGCTTCTAGGCCCAAGCGCGCCGTGAACAGGAAACCTGTTTCGCGGACACTTTTCATCGGCAACATGGCCTTTGAGATGACCGACCGCGACCTCAACGACCTTTTCAAGGACATCTCTAACGTCATCGATGTGCGGGTGGCAGTTGACCGTCGCACTGGTCAACCCCGAGGCTTTGCTCACGCAGAGTTCATCGATACTGCTAGTGCTCAGGTTGCATATGAGATCCTGAGTAAGAAGGCGCCTTACGGCAGAAAACTCAGAATTGACTACAGCGACAGCACCAAGTCCCCCGGAGCGTCGCCCGTGAACGGAGCGTCGCGCGAGAATCGCGAGTCCAATTAAGTCAATCGACTCTAGATTGCAGCCCGAGACCAGCTGGCGTACATGAGATGGACATGTGCGGAACATTAAGTCTCGAACACTTTATTCAATACTTGATAACACCTTATTTGACGTCAATCTCCCGTTACTCGATGGATGGGCTGATCTCTTAAGACTTTGGTGGATTTGGGGGCAGGATGATTTTTTTCGATGGATCAAAACGGCGCAATCTCCTTTTGTCAATTGAACGGCAAGAATTTGCCACGAGACTTGTACGCAGCAGGCAGCTCTGTGGTATAATGTTCCATATTGTACATTAGACTTGATTTCAAAATTAATTCTTCTCTACTTTCGATATAATTTTGAATGGGCCCTCGAATCCGGCATAGTTAACTAACGTATTCGGTAAGCGAGTCGGCCATGTAAGCGAGTCGGCCACCTCCACCCGATTTCCACCTCTGGGTGAGATTCTAACGCCTTTATCAACAAACAATTGCATTTCTATAAAAAAACTAATTAGGAACTCGATTAGGACATTGTAACCGTCTATGCCCTAGATTATGACATTCACTGCAGCGTGGTGGCGCCCGTACGCGTAGTCCAACTGCAGAAAGCCCTGTATCTTGAAG